>VZRO01002119.1:2776348-2804187 GCA_013397915.1 Daphoenositta chrysoptera | reverse complement strand
CACAGCTGCGCCAGCGGAGCCGCCCGCGGCCGGTCGGCCGCGCCTGGCGAGGCCCCCGAGCGCCGCCGCTATGGCCGGGGCCGGGCTCTGGACGAGCATCAAGTCCCTGCTAGGGAGGAGCGAGGACCCCCTGTTCCTGAACGACTCCAGTGCCTTTGACTTCTCGGACGAGGTGGGAGACGAGGACTTCCCCAGGTTTAACAAGCTGCGCGTGGTGGTGGCGGACGACGGCTCGGATGCGGCTCCGGACACGCCGGTGAACGGGGCGGCCCCGGGGCTGCCGTCCGACGACGAGTCCCTGCTGGACCGGGACATCGCCCTGCGCAGCGCCCGGGCCGGCCGGCCCGACCCCTGCAGCGGCTGCAGCAGCCGGCGGGAGCGCTCCAAGCAGAGGAAGGTGAAGAAGCGGCTGACGCTCGCTGCCCTCCTCTACCTCCTCTTCATGACGGGGGAGCTCATAGGTGAGTCGGGGCCCTTCTGTGCCGTCCCTCCGGCACGGTGCCTCACAGCTCGTCACCCAGCTCCGGCCTTGGCTTTGGGTATTTACTGAGAGAAACCAGCGGTCCTTTAGAGAGACCAGAGAGATGAGCTGCACGTGCAGACAGTGAGAGGGAGTAAAGTCCACATGTATTTTCCATGAAAGAATTTGCAGCTTCTCTTACCTGAACCTCTTATCAGTCCCCCGAAATGGCATTAAATATGCGTATTTTTCTTTGTCTAATGGCTTTTTATTTGTCCTTGTAAGTTTTTAAGGTGTTTTTAACAAAGGAGAAGTGGCATGAACAATTTCAATCGCAGTATTGTTTAATCACTGCCATAAAGTCTTGCTGTGTTTGCAACAAGAGAAGAAGAGGGAAATAACAGTTTCAAATGCGACATTTACCATAATAATGAACTAATACTGGGGGTATTTGTCCTTATTCACCAGATAGAGCAATGCACACGTTACTTAGAACTGAAAAGACAAGTCCTGAGCTATCAATAGCAAACCAGTGAAGAAGTGACTCTCTTGAGAACTTCTTGATGTCCTGCTGTTCTCTGGACTAGCATGTGCTCCATCCAGACATAAATCATATGAACACAGTCAATTAAAGTGATATTTTAACACTTCCTGCTACAACGTGTAAGAATACCAAGTAGTTGCATTAAATTATTTGTAGTTTTTGTTTGTTAGTACTTGGAGAAGTATAGTGGGGTTTTACCTGAAAATGAGTTCCTATATGAGCATCTGATGGTTGGTCAGAAGAATGAGCCTATTGCTCAAGTTCAGCTTTTATTGCTTCCTCCTAACGACTGTGCTGTGCAGGATGAGGAGACCTGTGCATTATACACCAGTCTGTACTGAACAGTTGTGCTTTATCTAACAGGCTATAGCAGCATAGACTTGGAATAAAATATGAGTGTCCCTGAGATGCATAGATTAGCTGTTAAATGTTCTGCCTTTGCCACTGTCTAATCATTTTCACAAAGTTCAGTATTTATCTTTTAATCTCTGTTAATTTCCTGTGTCCTGTTACTATCTGTTTTTTGGGTACATCCATGCCATGCAGTGCAAATGTCTGCTGGGTGTGACTCAGCCAACTGAAAAATGCTTAAATGCTCTCATCCACAGTCCCCTGCTTTGGAGTTGTGGGGAGCACTACACAGTGCCAGTACATGGATGTCTGTGTTGAGCCAGGTCTCTCCATTGCAATTAATTGCTTTTAAATTTCTTTAATTTCAACATTCAAGTCTGAATCAGAGCTAATCAGATTAATTACTTGCAATAATTCAAACACAAAAGAAATCAAATAATAAAAACTTTCTGGAAGTGAAGAACAGTAGCATGGGACCCACATCCTCCTCCTGACTTCTGCAAATTGAGTCAACTGAGTGCTCATGTGAAGTGAGCTTGAGCTCATGCTCTTGGCTGCTTTTGCTAGGACAGCTGTGAATTGTGTCTTTAAGAAAAAATTGTGCAAGATGGATAGGAAGAATAATGATTGCTAGAGGATAAATAATGCAGTTTGTCCCACAGATGTAGGGGAAAAACCCCCCTAGAATAAATGTTCCATTTGTCAGAGAGAGACCAGAATATTGACTGTGTCTGCACTAGTTTTATTTGGGGCCTTATTTCAGGAACATGGGTTAATGGAAAAAAAGTGGGTTTGCCCTTAAGCATGTCTCAGTGTGTGGCTGGTCATTAATAACACTGCCACAATACATCAGCTTATTATGGCTAAGGCTCTATGTGTCAGACCTGTTGTGGGGATTTGGCTGAATGCCTCCATTTGCCCCCTGGCTCCGTGTTTTTTCTCTGGCTGAGATTTTGGTTCAGTGGGAACTCAGGTAAATTTGATAAGCAGTAGTGTTTTATTTTAGGCTTAGGCATCCTTTAACATGAGAGTGACGTTAGTTGATTGTATTCCTATCAGAGTTCTGATGTACACTGAATTTAGCTCATCTGAAGGGCCTCTCACTGAATAATGTCCGAGCTGTTGGCAGGTTGATGCTCAAGTCACTGGGAGTGTTTCTATTGGGGCTTCGGATCTGCTTCATGCTGTTGTAGACCTCTCCATAGCTAGTGCAGGGAGAGCTCTAGAAATAATAGATGTTGAGAGTAAAAATACTCTCTCATCACTGTCACATCGTCTGTTGTTCTTCCCGTGCAGTCAGGGCTTGTGCAGGCTGGATTTGTCTGTCCTGAGTGTTGGTGCTGTCCTGTGGGCTCGTCCTCCTCAGCTCTGCGTGTGCTGTTTGCAGCCGTATTTCGTTCTTTGGGCACAGAATCAGAGAGCACTGAGGGGCAGACCCACAGAATATTCAGGCATCCATCTTCCACAGAGAATAAATACAGGGTTTGGATATCTCTGTACTTCTGTGGATCTCGACCTGACTTGTCATAGGGCAAGTAATCATCAGCAGAAGAGTAATTAGATACGACCCCCCCAAGTCCTGGGTCATTGCCCTACCTGCTTAATTTATTTCACTCCAGCCCTGTGCTGTGTTCTCTTTGGTTGGTTTCAAATTTGCCCTACCTATGAATTGATCTGATGCTCAGGTATTTGGGAAACTCTGATCATATAGGACATTTTAACTGACTTCCTTCTATGATCTTTGACAGATTTGAGTTTCTGAGAAAAAGGCAGAAGACTATCAGAATCTTCCTGCTGTCTGTTACCAATGTCAAGATGAAGGAAATCTTGTTTCAGCAGCTTTTTTTGTGAAATCTTGATTGGCATATTTTTCCAAACTCATTACCCCAGCCCATCTCAGTGTTTGCTGTTTAATTTGATGAACGGCCAGATAACAATTTACACTTTGGGGAAACCATTGTGCATCAAGAAATGAAGTACATACTGCAAGTCCTAGTTAGCTTTTCTGACAGGGTTTTGATGTTTTCAGCTATGTTTAGAGATTTCTAATTGATCATCCATGAGGAGAATTGCTGTCCTTCATGGGTCACTGAAAACAGTGGTGAGCCATCAAGCTGTCTATTTGTAAAGGTTATAGATGTCTTTTTTTCCAAGTTGCCAACTGTATTTAAACATCCCCTAGGCAGTACCTTTAATCAAGCGATGAACCGATACCTTTAAAAACAGAGAACCTTTGATTTCAGAATTTCATAAATGGCAATTATGTTTTCTTAATCCACATGCTGCATTACATTTACCTTCAGTACCTGAATTCCTTCCTTATAATTTTATTTTGAAAGTCTTCAAAAGTGAGAGGCTAGCTGAAATGGAATTGACTCTTCTTGAACTGAAGTGATTCTCAAAATTAATGCATATGAATCAAAATATATATGTAAATAACGATATGTGTAAATTGCTGAACTAAATGTTCTTAGATATAAATTATTGTTTGTTCTCTGTTAACTATAAAATAGGCTGACTTGCACTTTTCTAAGTGATTTTTTTTTTAATTATGGGAGAACACTAATTCAGAAAGGAAAGGCATAACTCATTTTACTTAAAAAGCTGCTGAATTGCTAAATCTTTAAAACTCATTGGTTTTGAGCTGCGATGGCCTTTTGGAGAACTTCAGCCTCAGAAGAACTTGACATAGAAAGTTCTGAACAATTGAAGAAAGGGACTGGAGCAAAGGAGCTGTTTGAAATGTAGTGCATTTGGTAGTTACCCAGAGCACATGCAGTTCTGCAGCACCAGCTGTGCTCCGTGTTTGGCTGGGGAGGAGAGAGTGGCCCTGTCTGCAGGTGTGTACATAAAATCACACACAGCCACACACACACACAGGTTTTATGACTAGTCTTAAAAGCAATCAGCCAGTTGTGAATTCCCCTTTGCTATTTCTTCTGGTCAGCCTCTTCACTAAGACAATTTAAATTGTATACAAAGATTTCTTTATTGGAAATGTTAGTTGGAGCCTGAAGCCTGCCAAATGGCACACCAGCTGCACGCTTTGCTCAGTACAATTTACAGGCTGCAAGACAATCTCGAGGTAAAAAGAGAAACCAAATCATAGCTGAGCTGACATGAAGATGTGATCTTTTCTGAGATAATGGGCTTACCTTCAAGCATATGGAAGACAACACAGTCTGTCCTTGATTCCCCTTTGTATAAGGGATACTCAAGCGAGAGGTGCATTGTTTAAATCTCTCACCCATTCAACAGTAGCTCTAGCAATTGAATTGGAACAAAGATACTCACCTTTGATCTCAGGTTATTTGTCTCAATGTAGCTCATAATTACAAGAAAAAATTATGGTAATAAATAACAAAGAAAAATGCTGTACAAGTGAAAGTCATTGTCTGCATTAGATATTGGCAGAATGTTCATGCTCCTGCCAGGACAGGGAATAATTAAGGTTAAAAGATAACGTAATAAAAATAAAAAGGGGACAGGGTAAATTTGCTGGTCGTTGAATCTTTGGACTTCTGTTCCTGTTCTGTAATGTCAGAATGTTTAACAGATGTAGTTTAATAAAAGAATCAGTTGATTAAACGTGTGCAGTAATATGAACAGAAAAAATAGAAAACTGTTTTGGACCTGATCTTGCAAACATTGTGATGCAAGTAGTCTCTGTTAGAATTACAGGAGTGAATCCTTTCTATGTTACTCTTAATAGAAAGCACACTTGACTGCACTTCTAACTACGGTAGCTTTAAATTATAGCAAGGCATTTTGCTTGTAATGGGAAACCCCCCCATGTTTAGTGAGTACGAGAAGGGCTCTCAGGTACTTACTGCACTCTTCTGAAAAGAAATAACTGTAAGCTGTGCAAGAAGATACTACGTGAATTAATTAAAAATGTCATGTGTCCTGACTTTTCCAATTATGTTTTCAGGTGGCTATGTTGCTAACAGTCTAGCAATTATGACAGATGCACTTCACATGCTAACTGACCTTAGTGGTATTATTTTGACCCTCCTCGCTCTCTGGCTGTCTGCAAAATCTCCGACAAAGAGGTTCACTTTTGGATTTCATCGCTTGGGTATGTAGCTACCAGATTTTGCTCCTAAAGAGTATTTTAAACAGCAACTCAAAAGAGCTCCTAATTCTAGAAGAATAGGTAGCTAGAAAAAAACTAGCAACAAACCTAAGAGTTGCTTTAACTGACCTTAATGTCTTTTCTGGCCATTGTGGATGCACTACTTAGCTTGTATTGCCACAAGGGAATAGACTGAAAAAACAAAACAACTTGGCCAAAAGTTTGGTGGCAGAATTTCATTCACTGGGAGCAGGGCGAGTCTCCCCATCTCTTTGTCAACTAGGACTTAGCAGAGTCAGAGTTAAATTCTGAATGCTTGATTCATCTTCCATCTTGAAGAGGAAGGCTGGGGAATGGAATTCGTGATGACACTGTGGGTGCAGGAGCTGTGCATGTCAGCCCATTGTTGTTCACAACAGATGATTGCCAGAACCCAGGATTTGCAAAATCTTGTTGACTTCAGCAGAATTGTGATACTGGAAAAAGGTCCTATTCAATGTGAAAAATTACATTTTAATCCACAACTAAGAAGTTATGTAGAACATATTATTAGAGAGCTCTGCCCTGCCAGAAGTCATATAAATCAGTATTCCTCTTGCATTCCCCAAACCACAGAAAGCTGAGGTCAAAATGTCCCATGGTTTGCAAAATACAGCAAATTACTTAACCTCTGTCCAGTTTAGGTGTCTGTAAAAAGAAGTATAAACAGAGTTTTGAACTAACTCTTGGAAGAGTATTTTCAGGATTTATTACTTCATGTTTTGAAATGTAATGATGATAAAGGGGGTTTTCATGTGGTTGCTAACTGGATATAATAATTCATAATATACAGCTGCAGGTCTGTAGACATTTAGCAAAAGCTTCAAAGTTTCTTTTTCATGAAATAGATAATTTCTAGTGTCACAGTTTTCTACCTGTTTTCTATAACACACTATAGCATACATTTTCCAAGGAATTTCAATCTTGTGTAGTCACTATTTGCAATTCTTATTTTGGCTGCTAGAACAGCAGTAGAATTCAACAACTCCATCACTCCTTGTCATTTGTCATCAGTTAGTCACTAGTGCATGAATGCATAACTCTGTACACTAGCTAAGCTCTTTGGGGCTCCAGCAAGAAAGCATTAGCAATGCCAGCATTTCCCATTACAAACTTTTCTTTCATGAAGTTTTAATTTTGTGACAGGAGCTCCCCTGATACTGAAACCTGACCTTGTAGGCATGCCCCTGGCATTTGCTTGTACTCTCCAGAAGGATGTTTGTTAGCACATATACATACTTTAATCCTATTTCAAAATCATTTGGGTAGTTTATATGTCTTTGTAACTCTTCTAAAACCAAATAGCACGTACATTGAACATGTCATGGCCTAGATTAAAACAGGGGTATATCTTAAGAAAAATAAAAGGAACTTACTTAACCATTAAAATCTTACTCAGTCCTGTAAATTTTCACTGACTTTTCAATTAATGTGAAGGAAGAAATCCCTGAGGATTCCTGCCACCTCATTTTCTATATATTTTTTTCTATTTTACTGCCAGGAAAAATACTAGTCAGACTGATGCAGTGGTGGTCCATGGGCCAGATCTGGTCCATAAAATAGTCTGTACTGCCCCAGGAGCAGCTACAGGGAGCAGCTTCTCAGTTCTGCACACTTTCTCCTCCTTTTCTGCTCCCAGTGCCAGTAGGTGGTCAAAGACTAGAACAGGTTGTGGAGTGTCCTCAGTTGGAAATACATGAAATTTACCTGGAAGCAGCCCTGAGCCACCTGCTGTAGTTGATCCTCCTTTGAGCAGGACTACACAGTTTCCAGGGGTTCCTTTTTACTTCAGCCATCCTGTGGGAGTAGCAGCAGTGCAGCTCTCTGGAGGAGGAGGAGGAGGAGAGCCTGGGGCTGGGGAGAAGAGTTTCTGTCCTGCAGTAAGGAAGAGGAAGTGAGTTAAGGCCTTGCCAGGGACCCCCAAAATACAGAAGATGGGATGGTTCAAAATTACTAAACAAAGTCGTTTTAAAAATCACATTTGTGAAATTTATTTGCCTGATTTTAGGCACCCAGTCTGAATGCTGTGGCCTGAGGGCCCAGTTTCACACATCAGGGAGTGCTGGCAATGGAACAAAGCAGTTTCTGGGGTATATCCTTGTTGTAACACATTTTTCCAAGTAATCTATATGTAAGAAGCTTGTCAGCAAATAATACGAGTTCAACAATAGCCTAAATTTCACAAGAGAGATGTTAAAACATGTCAGGATGTTAAAAATAGGGTACAGATTGGGCATCTGTCACAGAAAAAGATGTGGAGCATTTGTTTAAAGCAGGAAATATGTGCAAGAACTGTCTCATCATTGATCTGCCTTGCATTAAGTTTTAAGCTAATCCATACATTCAGTAAGCATGAAAAAGTTCTAATGAACAATGTTTCTGAGACTTGATATTTTTCTTTGTAGAATGATGAATTTTCAAACCTTTTCCCATAAACATTGCTTTGTAAAAGCAACAGACCTGTTAGTTGTCTAGTCGAATTCCAGAAGGAAGTTAGCACTAATTTTCATTTATTTGAATTCTCTTTGAATACATAAGTTCCATCTTCAGTTTTATTCCATTTTCAGTGGTGAAAAGGAAGCTGACAGATTCAGGAATGGGTTAGAAAAGCGAAGACAAAATAATGGAAATTGCAGTCATGTCGAAAAAGAATTAAATTTTTGAAGCCAAAAATAGTTCAGTTTCACCACCAAGTGCAGATACCTCCTTTTCAGCAAGACACTGAGCAGATTTAAGCATAGATATGGAACCTGGCACTTTTCCATTGCTGCAGAGACAATGTTAGTAATGACAGAATCAGACAGTCCACTGAGACAGTGCACAGTTCATTTCACAAGAAGTGAAAGATCTCAGCCAAATCCGGAATGTTGACATGACAGTGACTGTGGAAGAAACTATAAGGAAAACACTGGTTTCCATTGCAGAAAGCGTGGGTTTAGATGGTAAAAGCACACGATATTATTTCTCTGGTATGGCCAATATGCTATGGCTTCACAAGCTTTTAAAAAAACATTCTGGAAAACCTTCTAAGCAATGTATTGTGTATTTTTAAGGCTGTTGCCAGCTTCGTAAAGATCACTTCCATTTGCATGGATATTTCCAGGATTTTCAAGTTGCTCTGAAATATCTCAGATTATGACAGTTGCCTTTCAGAGCCTTGTTACTGCCTGGTGATGCTGTTCCTCATCCAGGCATTGACACACTACCCAGCAGCTGAATGCGTTGGTGTGAGTGTCTTCTCCCATAATGATGTTAATAATTCAGTGTATGGATCAAGTGATTTTGGTGATATTAAAATGCTGATATAACTGCATGGTTTTTTTCTGTAATACTCAATAAATAAAATTAAAACACTTCTGTGCTAGAAACGACATCTGCAGTAACCAAAGTTGTACTGCACGCTGACAGATTCAAAGCAGAGCGAGAAGAGAGGCAATTCTGAGATGAATGTTCTTAGAGCTATGGTATAGCCAAGGGCAGAATTTTGCCCTTACTGGGGAATAAATCAGGGCAACATGTGTGGAACTAGGGGGAAGAACAACCACTACAATTCCAAGTAAATTAATTCCACCTCTGATCTTTGAGTTCGCAGAGGAAGGCTGAGATCCCTGTCATCCATCTGGCAAGTGACAGTAATGAGCATTATGCATAATGATTACAGATTACTCAGGCATGGCTGCAGATCTACAGGCAATACAATGGAGGGAGCATTAAGGTTTTCCCAGTGCTTTTTGTAAAGCCTTGTATTAACTTGCTTAAAACTGAGACAATCGTTAACTGGCCTAATGTTTTCTCTGTCAGCTGTGTTGCTTTTATTTTGTTAAATTTCAGCTGCTGCAGGGTAATAGTTTTCAGAATATGAAGCTAGAGGGTGAAAGTATGTTTATGATAAAAGCAATCTAGTGGTCCATTTGGAAGTACCTATTTTCTTTATGGAAGGACCTTAAAACTCTTCTTTCTGTTATTGTGGGTAGGCTGGTGATGTTTGAGATCACCTGTCCTCCTCACCCCTGGACAGGGCCTTTGCCTGCGACTTCTCTGGGTTGAGTGAAGAAGTCAGGATCATCACCTGTGTAGAAGTTTACAGTGAAAACATAATTTGAGGTATATACTGATGACAGGGACATGTGAAGGAGTAGATTACAACAAACTCCATTGGTTTATCCTGTTTTACAAGCTTTATTTGCCACACAACTTGTTAGTTTATATTAGGTATAATATGCATAAGTAGTTAAAACAAGGCCCCCATCCGCATTCCAATTTGGAAATAGAAATGGATCTGAGATACATTTTTATAACGTTTTTTCCTTTCTGTTTGCAGAAGTACTGTCAGCCATCATTAGTGTACTGCTGGTCTATATCCTTATGGCATTCCTCTTGTATGAGGCTGTTCAGAGAACTATCCATATGGACTATGAAATAAATGGTGATATCATGCTCATCACAGCAGCCGTCGGTGTTGCAGTTAACTTAATGTAAGAACTCTCTCTCCATTAACACTTATAATTGTATTTCTGAATAAGCTGCTAATTCATTCATGGCCTGTAACTTTCTCTTGGGATATAACTCTGCTGGACCTCTTAATTTTCATAAATAAGACAAGAAATTACACTGAATACTACTTTTTCAATTATCTGGTTTAAAATGAAAAAAAAAAAACCAACAAACCCTCCCCACCCGACAAACCCTAAAGCGTGTTTCTTGAAGCATTCTTCTTCTTCCACTTTCAGAATGGGGTTTTTGCTGAATCAATCCGGCCACCTTCACTCCCACTCCCATTCCCACCCTCACTCTCACGTACCTCAGCTGAACTCTCCAAACAGCAGCCAGGGTCACAGCAGCCAAGGTCACCACAGCAGCCAAGGTCACCACAGCAGCCAAGGTCACAGCAGCCTGGCCGTGAGAGCAGCCTTTGTCCACGCCCTGGGGGACCTGGTTCAGAGCATCGGGGTGCTCGTGGCTGCCTACATCATCCGCTTCAAGGTAAGGAAGGGGGAATCCTTGGCATTCCACCTGCTGTGATTAAAGGAAAAAGAGGCCTGGTGTTAGAAGTTATTAAAAATATCTGTGATATTTTATGATAAGCTTCGTATATTCATGCAAAATAAGCGAAACTGTTTCTATTATGTATTTTCTAACTATTCAAGCAAAAAAAAATTACTCATAAAACTTGGAACTAGAAGTAACTGTATTTTCTGAGTCACATTTTTGTAAAGGAGCTTGTTTTCATACATCCTTTGACGTTGTGAAATTTCCCTTGCAGCCAGAATACAAGATTGCTGATCCTATATGCACATATATATTTTCCATACTGGTGGTTTTTACAACAATTCGAATTCTGTGTGACACAGGAGTTATTATTCTGGAAGGTAATTTTTTTGACATTGAGATCTGTCATGACATTTTAAAGGCTACTGAGACTTAGCAGGAGACAGAATTAATTTTATCTCATATTTGTTATCACAGGAGTTCCAAGGCACTTAAATGTGGATCGCATCAAGGAAGACTTGATGAAAATTGAGGATGTTTATTCTATAGAAGATTTAAATGTTTGGTCTCTCACTGCAGGAAAAACAACTGCCATAGTCCACTTGCAACTAGGTAAGCTGCTGGATAGCATAACTCTAAATTAAATCCAAGTGTAGGAAAAACGCCACCACTTCGTCTTCATATTGTTATTTAAGTTGAACCAAGAAATATCATTCTGGGGAAAGAAAATCTATTAACTATGTTTTTTTACAGCATGGAATAGAATACCCTGGTGCAGAAAAACATGGTATAAATGAAAATTGTGCAAATAAAATAGATACATACCAAAATATCCAATGCAGATTCTTTGGGTAATAGAAAATAAAACAACATAAACTTTCTCCTCAGAAATTTTCTCACATGTTTAGGGAAAGAAAGGCTGAATTTCTAATGTGGATCAATCTAACATATGAAAAATGAATGTTTTGCCAAAACATGTGCTGATCCAGACATCTAACTATACTACGAATATCAGTTCTTCGTAAGAAAGCTCAGGTTTTTGGGGGGAAAGTGTCAGACACACAGAGAATTCTATCAAGAGAGGTGTAAAATAATAAAGAGAGAGTACACAGTGACCACAAGAACAATATTAAATTAATAAATGAGTAGAGCAAAAATTATTCTCATCGGTGATGCTGTGATAAGTTTGAGAACATTTGGATTGCCCAGGTTTCTTAAGGAGTGAATTTTTTTTTTTTTTCATTTTCCAGTTCCTGGTAGTTCATCTAAATGGGAGGACGTTCAGTCCAGGGCCCGACAACTGCTGCTGAACACGTTTGGAATGTACAAGTGCTCTGTCCAGCTTCAGAGTTACAAACAGGAAATGAGCAAAACCTGCGCGAGTTGTCAGAGCTCCAGTGCCTAATTTCGTATGTTTTGGGAACTGCTGCCTTATTCTTTACCTTGTGTAGTCAAAGACTGAGAGCAATAAATGCAAAATGAAAATTATCCAGTAGTAACGATTAATATGTGGATTTGTACCACGGGAGGTGCAGCAGGGAGAACTGGTGCTGCAAAAAGTGCAGTGGTTGCCCTACAGAACATGTATTTCACTCTCTCCCTTGTACTGTTTTTTTCAATTTATTATGGTTTTAAGACAAAGCTGTTGCTGGATTATTGTTTACAAACTGGAACGTGGCTCTGCAGATACCTCACAAATTACAGTCAAATATTGTCCTTTAATCATTACATACCACAAAGTACCTGCACTCCAAACGGAGCATCAAGAATTCAGTATTTCAGTCAGAAGTCTCTAATGCTGATCATACCAGGGTTGCACAATATATCACGATCCCCAAATTCATTATTCAGTATTTTTACAACAGTAATTTTTATACAGTATCTCCAACTATTAACACACACATTAAGTTGAATTCTTGTGGAAACTGTCTCTTCAGAGATACTGCAAAATACAGAATTTCCTGTACCCAGACCAGAAAGTTAGCTTTAATCTGGGCATTCAGAGATCCACATAGGAAGATCCTTGCCCAGACTTCTGGTGTTTAACTAGAGACCCAACACTGGACCCAAAGTGTTTTAAGTGATCAGTTATCTTTAATGTATTTTAGAATAGGATTTATACATTAGAAACAGGTTATTTATTTTACAAAGTTTTGGCTTGTAAGATGAATTTATTATTAATAATCTTGAATGTCTAAACCATCATTTGATTCACGTTAAAAGGCCAGTTGATTAGCATGCATTCTAATTGTAATTAATAAGTGTCCTGTAATTGGTCATTTTTCCATGATGGTTTTGTTTTAAAAGAAAAGTCAAATGATAGGAGTGATGTTTGACATGGAAATACCCTCAAATGCCATCTACAGATACGTGCATCTAACAGGAAAGTGGGGAGCAGAAGTTTTAGAGATGCACAATTCCATCCATCACGATCTCTGATCTTTTCATCTTTGCTTTGAGCACAGCATGGCAGCATCCTGACAGGGATGCCACTGCAATAGCAGTTCCCACTATGTAGCTTATGAATAAAGCAAAATCCAAGCAAGCTCAGTAACCTAATGGTGTTGGACAACAATATCATAACAACCTACAGTGGCAGAAAGGCCCTTTTGTATTTACAGAGAGGAGGCAACCTGAAAAGACTGTGTGTTCATCTGGACAGCTCAGAGTCCACGAAGTGGAACGGTTTGGCCTCATTGTGGAACCCCTGTATTTTGAATGTACACAAGATAATAAATCTTGACACTATTGTATCATATACCTACAAGCTCAGATTTAACCTGCTTCTGAAGTCATTGGCATTGAAGAAGCTAAGGGCAGCAAAAGTATGACCTGCAAAGTTCAGAAGATGGGAGGAACTTGGCTTCAAATATTTTTTGCTTATTCTGTACTTTCATCTTTATGCAGAACTTCCACTGACATGAAAAGTAGTTCTCTGTGTGGATCAGAAAGGAAAATTTTTGCCCAGTTAAGGTTATTGTGATATTCAGCTGTGAATACTTCAGCTATTGTCTGTTTTAAAATTTGCTAGGGTTTCACATTTTCATCAGGCTGATTTGTATCTGCATTTGATGGTAACAATCTTGGCTTCTTTTCTTCTCTTTTTGGAGGTAGGGGTCACATGATGAATTTTTATTGATGAAAACTGACAGCACATTGTGAATTTGGAAAAAGTGCACGTAACACTGGATTGTGTTTGTATCTGTTTGGGCAAGAAATGGGAACATGCCTGTCCAGCATGGGAGCACGTGCAGCTCAACAGCAGCACCGTGCTCAGGAGGGTGATGCTGCAGTACAAACACCATCATTAATTAAGCCATATCACAGTTCATGAAAAATGTGCATCCCATCCTTACAAACTTACTGGAAAAAACACCCCAAACCAGAAACAACAGGTATTTTGCACATACTAATGCTCAAATGGGTTTTAATTAAATTGGGGTTTACGGTCAATGTAATTAGATGTTGAAGTACAGTAGACATGTATTGTATTTGCAGTTTTTTAATAATTTACTATACATTTGTTTAATTGAAGAAAAAAGGTGTGTTGCTTTATTGTGGGTTTTATTAAATCAATTATTAAACTTCACATTGTCTTATAAAATATTTATTTGTATTTCTTTCTCTTGTCATCTTTGAATTGGTACAGCAATCTGATTCTTAGGGCAGCTGTGATTTGAAATGTCGGAACACTCAACTTTAACTCAGTTTGCAGATGCTATACATAGAATTAATTAAGTCTCTGTCTTTAGTCAGAACAATTTAAGACTTGTGATTTCACATGCAATAATTGCACTTTAGAAAATATAAGCTGACAAAGTATGGTGAAGGATCACCACAAAGCAACTGGCAAAACAGTCCTGAAACCCTACATACACCCTTGAGGGGCCTTTGTTACCAAGGTCTGTAGACAGGAAGTTCAGAGAAAAGGCAACAGAAGATGAAATGAGAATAAAGAATAAAAGAATCAGTATTTTTTTATAGATACTTCAAGATAATTTTCAGTATCAGCTTAGAGAAAAGGGGCATTATTATAAATAAGGTCTTGTGTCTTTCCAAACCAGATTATTTCATGTGGCTAAGACAGTTTACACACTCGTACAGTATTCTTTTCCTTCTAACAAATTCTCTGCTTGAAATGAAATTGCATATACTTGACAGGACTTCTTTCTCAGCAAAAGACTTGCAGCATCTGAGCAGGTTTCCACAACTAGTATCCCTGGTTTCCAGAGCCGTGCTGGAATGCCCTTGCTGACTGAACAGATGAAATCCCAAGAAAAATTCTGCTGCTTCTGAAAGTCCACACTGGGAGAAGGTTTTTTCCTTTCTAAATCTGTGATTGTCACCCATCCTTTTCTGAAGCACAGATACAGTTTTGATGACAACCTACTCCTATGAGTCAATAAAACATTTTCATATGAGTAGACTGCAAACCCTCACATCCCACTCTTCCTTTCTGAAGTGTTCTTATCCTAAGAACAAAATTATCAGAAACATATTTTGTTTCTGAATGTTTTCCTTGCTTAATTATGTGTTTTGGTTTTTGTTTTTAATTATGTTGACATTTTGTCTTTTCAATACCAGCAGCATTTCTTTCTTCACCAGCAGAATTACCATTTAAAATGTCATACTTGAATCTGGTCTTCAATTATCTTACTACTGTACATATCTGCTATTTCTTGCAGAATCACTCCCAAGTGGCAGAATGACTCAGAAAAGCAGGAGGCTGGCATTTAAAAGTAATTTTCTGACATAGAACCAAAAACCCCAGAAGACACCCATCAAGTAATGAGTGGCAAGAATTTTGTTCAGGTATTTTGGTGGGATCTCATGAGGACACTGCACTGATGCTGACAGGGCAGGGCTGGTAAAGCATTATTCCTCTCTACAGATAACTACAAGAGTGTAATAAACAAAGATGGGTAGTTGGGTAAAAGACACGGTACATACTGCAGCAGCTTCCTAGTCCAATAAATGAATCCATTGCCAGAGAAGAAGTTCCCCTGGGATCTCAAGAGTAGGAGACAATCCCCTGGAATATCCAGCTCATTTCCCTCTATCCATCCAAAACGGCATTGCCAAGGTCTTTTTCCTTGCTGGTTGCTCCAATCACACTCAGTTTTTGCAGGAGTTAGCACACCTAGCTCAAGTGCCATGTTCCACCAGCTCTTTGCATTATGCTGCTTCTCTCCGCTTCCCTCTCTATTTTCTTGCCATATTCTGTCCTCTCCACAGTTTCATTAATAATGTCCAGCTCACATCCTGGGCACCTGCAGCTCACAGGGTTACCAGGAGATTCTCTCACTGCACCAGGTGTGGAACACACCCCAACAGCAGTGCTGTTCAAATACAGGCTTGCCCTTGCCTGGTCATTTCCTCTTTTATCAATAGATTATAAAAAAAAAAGCCTTCTAGCCACCAAGTTGCTAATTCACAGGAAAGGCCTGATCTGAAAGCCTCTATATACCCCTTCTACCATAAAAAAGATAGATGTCCTCCACATTCCCCACCCTTAATTCCCTTTCCAGTTTCACCCCATCTTCCCCTCTGTAAATAATTGTGCTGGGCACTGACAGTCTCTGTGCTCTGGAGCTGGCAAATCCCCTTCTGTTCTTTTCTTCTTATTCCATTTTCCACAGCTGAATGCCCTAGGAAGGACCCTACATGCTCTTTCATTCTCTGAAATACCTGACACAACTTTGGAAACTACTAGATCCTTTCCATTTACTGCTCTGCAGCCACCACAGCAATCTGCTCTTAAAACACACGTGTAGCTGCCTTCTATGTGTACAGCTGTAAAATGATGATATCCTCATCATTATATTTGCTCTTTTGAGTATTTTTGCTCATTTATCTCTATTTTCCTTTTCTCCACTGTTTTTTCTCAGTATCACACAGTTTGAAAGCAACCGGTGCTAAATATGCAGGACAAAATAACTGCTTTTATTACAGCTATGAAGCATTTACACCTTTAATGGCATCAGTTTGTGTAGGGAAAAAAAAAAACTTTTTCAGAAGTATAATTTTATCCTTAAGATGACTGCTTCATGATTGCCTTATTATTATACATGGTAAAAAGATAAGTTGTTTCTCCAGGACCATTATCAGCTAATACATGAGGGCACATGAAACCAGTCAGTGCTGTCTGTCCAGAGTGTGTTTTGCATTGTGTTACATAGTAAACGAAGTACTGATACACACAGGGATTTTTAGTTCAGCTGATGAATAAATAAAAACCCCAGATGGCAAGCAGTCTAAAAATTTGCTTTTATCACAGGTGCATTAAGAGCACTCAAGCCCCTGCAATCTTCCTATTTCTTTTTCCCAAAGCACACACAAAGAAATGATTTAATAAATCCCTAAATAAACTGCTGAAACGTGAACTCATAAAACCAGTTACCTAAGTCTACTATCTGGCCTTTAAAATTCAAAACAGAATTTTTGAGAAAAACGCTGTAAACAAACATTTTCATAGTCAAGCTGATGCTCCATATTTCGACGTAGCATACAATTATTTTGCGGGTTTTTTTTTCTTGCGTTCCCATTTCCAAGCCTGACACACCTGTACGGACTAAGACTGCCCTCCCCTGGGAGCCTTCCAGGCCGCTCCCGACTTCTCCAGGCGATGGCGCAGCGCTCCCAGCGTTAACTAAAGAGTTGTGTGTTGAGAGCCGTGGAGACTTCCCGCGGGCAAGGGAATATATTCTGTTACACATTCTAGAAATGTCTTATTAGTAAGTGAAGAAACAACAAAAAAAACTCCAAAACATCCCCCCCAACCTAAATAAACCCCCACCAAAGCCTCTTATTTTTTTTCCTAAAAATAACAGAGGGGATTTAGCGTTATCACGGATTCAATAAGGAAAAGCACAAACCTAGCACAGATTGGCTAATCTATTACTGGGAAGGAGTTTAGATACTTCTTGAAGGCATATACGGGTAAATACCATGGAATGCATGCTCCAGTGCCTTCCTCCAGTTACAAACGTCTAATAAAAAAAACCCATATAAGAAGAAATTAGTTGAGGCTACAGATATCTGAGATGTAATTAGAACAGATTTTATTCATTAATGCAAACAAGGTAAGTTATCACGCAAGCCCTTTGTTTCTATGAAAATAAGTATTCCTTCTCTGGGGTGCTGAATTCATGTTTCCAGGACAGCAGATGCTGCCATCTGAAACATTGCTGACTGTGCTTTTTTGTGAACAATCAGAGAACACTTTCAATCAGAAACATAAACTGAGGGAAAAAATTTTGCTTCAAACTAGGCAGGTACAATTATAAATGTCGCATATTGTTGTGTTTACATGCTGCAATTGCTAGTACAATGGTGGTTTTGGATTTAGTTGAACAGACTTCAGAGAGAGAAAATACAGATGACAGAGGCTGATGAACTCAGAACCACAGCTTCCTTCCAGTAAAGGCTTCTTTCATTTCTTCAAGCTACTAAGCAATTCTGTATTTTCTAAGCTTTTGCACAAGACACACCTTAAACTGGAAAAAGAAATTACCCAACCAGTTACACAATGGTTTCTTTCTTTCTATTTGCTTTAAATAGAACCTAGATGGGAAAAATGAGGATGGTTTTCAAGCAACCTAGCTTCCTCAACTTGCCACAGAGCAAAGTTCAAGTCATATAATAGAAAATTCAAAGGAAAGTACCTCTGCTTATCAAAAGCTACAGCTTCCTGGGCAGTTGGCTGTAAATGAAGATATGTTTTAGATACACTCACTTGTGAACAGCTATGAACTTGTGAACATATGAACTATGAGCTTGTGAACAGCTCGTTACATTAACTCTATTAACTGTCTTTGTAAGGCAGCAATGAAAGCAGAATATTTTTCTTCCAGACTTACTACATTTGAGATTGCTCTGAGGAGAGGATCAGGAGAAGAGGTAGTTCCTAATTTTAGCTGTCAGAGCTAGAAGGATGCTGCTCATGGAGTTGGAGTAATAACAAAATTAAATCCTACTAATTAGCCCACCACGTGCTATGGCAAAGTAGGGGTAGTCAGACTGCAGGGTTGTTTGCTTGGATTTGTTATTTTGTTTTTATTTTTTAAGAGTTCTTATTTTATGATACAAGGTGTGTTTGTGTACAAAAAAAGGCAGGAGGGAAGAAAACATAAAGCCAGATCATGTGGGTACTGCAGATAGCAACGGGGAAACATTAGACTCAATTCCATTGCCATGCAATCAAGCATGGCCCATACCACTGTATCTGCACCGAATTGTGGTGGTCAGAAATGAAGTCAATACCAATTTCCTTTACAGACTGCAGCATTAAGTGATCTGTTGTGCAGTTCAACTAAGACATCTGATGTTTTTACAGTAATTTTTTTCTTAAACAAGGTATGTTTTACCTGTCTAGCCTAAATCACAAACTTTCATTAGTGTATGAAAAATGAATACTGGAATGTTGCCCCATCTCCCTTCTTTGTTGGGTTGCCATACTTTGTTTTATCTGTTTAGCGAAGAAGAAAAAAGCCCAGTAAGTAAAGAGCTTCTCTTAGCTTTTGTTTGTTTGAAACTGCTTACACTTTTCTTCACAAATGTATTGCAGCTACAGCAATACCCCTGTGCTGTGCTACTCCTTAAGGAATGCATGTTACACCTGTGGCACTGCCAGCCAGAGCACTGGGAGGATTTCTAGAAGCAGATAGGAAGGTCAAACCTTTTGGTTCTTTATTGAGGGACTCCATCTCTGACTTTGGTGGTAATTTTTGTTTACTGCAGAGGGTGTACACCTGTGCCCTTTACACCTGCTGAGAAGTGTCACTCTCAACAGTATATCCTTAAACAAAAACTTCCTTGTAACACCCTGTTTTGTGTAGTGCAAAAGCTTCCTCTTTGAACTAATACAAATACAGGAACTTGAGCAGACACATGCCCAGTCCTTAAATGTCTTAACTTTTCTTAGGAAGAGAGAGAATTTTCAAAAAACACATACTACTACATATACACAACCACTACGATTTTTACTGTATTAATTCCATGCGTCCCTGAAATCAATATAAAAACATTCACCTAACTTCAAACTAATGTTTTTTCACCTACTTTGTACAACATGCTGTTGTAACACTGAAAGTATGACCAAGAGTTTGGCAATGACCAAAACTGCAAGTCATTATGACTAGAATTGCACTGTGGATTTCTGCTTTTGGGAGTAAGGTGGATACTGCAGTCTTGAAGACAACTTTATATTTTCTGACCATAGCATGTTTCATTCAAAGCATTTCCCAAGAAGAAAACTAAACACATTAATGGCAGCATAATGCTAACATATTTAATAATGCTAACAGCACAGGCAGCCTAGTGCTAACAGCCTTCAAAAATATTTAGGTTTTACTGAATTTTAGAAGTCACCTCAGAAGGGAAAGATGCATCATTAAATGAAACAGTTTTAACAGCTTCAATAAAAATCCACCTTTCTGTTTGTTTTAATGTAGTGAATCAGTGATTTATTAGCAGTAGATGACTTTGCCTTTCTTTGGCAAATTGATAAGATGTTTCTGTTACTACCAGGGATCAGGAATTTCTGCATTTACTTCCTTGTTTGTGCAGCAGCAGCATCAGATAAAGGATGGTGTTTATTAGTTACCTGCCTACTGGAAATACATTTAATTCAATTAAAGAAGTGACACCCAAAAGGAAATCAAGAATGTGATAGTTTTGCCTATGCTTAAACACATTTATTTACATGCAAGAAGTTTTTCAGACTTGTGTCGCTTTCTGACCTCTCAGCTAATACAGAACCTTGCAATGAAAAATTCACAAAGGATCACAATACTGAAACAGGAAGGGAAAGAACTCCAGTTTTCACTACCACTGGGCTGTTGACAATCTCTGTTATAATCTAGTGGGGAGGTGAGTGTTCCTCATTTACACCTCACACCATACAGCAGTACTTTCTGAAGATAAAATACAGTTCTGTGCAAAAGGCTGATGCAGCCCTCGAGCCCACACCTCTGGAGTACCAGAACAGACTGGTCTCATGCCAAATACTGTACAAATGAGTAAAATGATAGAAAGTGGCTTGAAAACCAAAGAGTTCTACAGAATTGTAACCAAAAAGTGGGATGCAGGCAGCTCTGCCTTGTGACTACATGCTTTAATGATTTAGGCAATGCTGACAGGATTGCTAAAGAGCTCTGGTCCCCACAGCCTATTTTTGGTGCTGCATCCTAATGATTTATCCTCCAGAGCCTGTAGATCCTCAGTTTACCATCATCTGCTAACAGCAACGTCTGTGCAGAATTCCCATGCCCTTCAGCACGGAATTCTGATTATAAAATCAGTGGCTATGATAAAAGTCCCAAGTTCAAGAGCTATCATCTCCTTCCCCTGCTTCAGCAACACTTGGGGTCAGTGAAGTCAGCAAATCTCTCTGAGTGACTGCTAAGGGAGTTTGAACTTAGAGAAATTATGTCTTCTAATTACTCAGAAAATACACAAATGAGAAAAAGCTGTTTCACAACTTCTGCCTGGACTGGCACTATCAGAGTCTGCCAGGCCACAGGAATCACGATAATTTATAGTGCTTAGGATTAAAAACTGCCAGACCACTTCAAATTTGGAGTTTCACAACAGGAACAAATTATTTTACCATTCACTTGCAAAGAAACAGCCAGATGAACAGAATTTCAGGAACAGAACAGCCCTTACTCAAAACAAAAGATATCTAGATAGAAGTGGGTGAACAAGAGCCTCCCATAATATTATTAGCAGATATGGCCTTTATTTTTCTGCAGCAGCATAATTTAGAGAGAGCTTTCAGTGGAATGGACCCTACCTACCAACATAATATTAGCTTGTTAATGAATTCAAAGACAAACTACAAATGTTTTTATGTGAGTCTACTGAAAGATGATGCATGCTTATGTCTATGGCCCAAATTTGTGCTTCATTTTTTTAAAAAACAGAAAGACAAATTTAAAGTACTTTTGTTATTTATTAATATAATGAAAATAGAGAGACTTCTTCTTGAAATGTTTACAGTCTATGTATCCTTACTATTATTAGTAAGGCTGCTCTTTTTTCCCCCCATGATACATTTATTACAATCCATCAGCATAAATAAAGCAAAGCAGAAGAGGAGAGGGAGAAGGAAAGCAAACATTACAAGCAGGGCCTTTTCTGCTTAATTTCTTAGTTTAAACCACCAGCCTAACTATATTTTGATCTACTCATTTGATGTGTAACTTTCTAGAGCACAGTGCAGGTGTACCAATAAACAGTTGTAACAGTAGAAATAAATTAGGCCAAGAAAAATTTAAGTTTTTCTGATGTGTTTGTTTTGATGGGTGAGACAGAAAGGGATTTGGCAAGAAGAAAATATGTGCCAACAAGTGAAAAAAGAAATGAGTCTCAATAGAAAATATAGAGGAGGATGTGAAGCAGCAGTCAAGTAATACCAGAGTCCAGAAATACTCTGTATCAAATATTTCAAGTTGAAGTGATTTTTCTACTGCTTGACAAGACAGTAAAACTGGAAGCACATTATCTGAATTTTAACAGATGTTCACAAGTGCTTTTTAAACCTTATGGAAAGAAGGTCACAAAAGTGACTTGCTTTATCTTAAAAACGTTGCATGATGAAGTCTATTATACAGACCCTTTGGGGAATGTTACACCCCAGCCAACCTTGGCCATGAGCAGCAGCAATGGTACTGTCAGCCAGGCCAGGAGCACCCCTGCCAGCCCAGCACTGCTGGCTGTCACTGCTGCTGCTGCACAGCCCGGCCAGTTCATGGGGCTCCACTCCCAGAGCCACCAGCCAGGACACCCCAGACACCTGCAGGGGCTCTGGACACAGCCTGGGCAGGGGCACAACCCTCAAACGGAGGCCATGGGGCTGGCCTGGTGCACCAGGCCAAACCTTGGAAGTCTTAAACAACGTGAAAACCAACACCAAACCAAACCCTTCTTCATGCCCCCATTGCTAAGAGACGAGGGTTTATTTAAATTAAGTTGGTAACCTGGCAGTGAAGGCCAGTTTGTGGCCCATACCCTGATACCCAAACTGTCTCCTAGGCTCCCAACTAGTGCTCTGCCACCCCCAGTGTTACACCTTGCTCCCATGACCCTCAGTCCCCACACAGGCACCGTGGTGACGCTGCAGGACAGCTCTCACTCATTGGGGTGAAATTTGTCCCAGGCCCTGGGCTCCCCGTGCTGTGAGGGGCTCTCGAATGTCCTGGGTGAGCCCTTGAAGAGGGGCCGCACCTCTCCAGGAACTTCTCTGGCCAGAATGTATACACAACAAAATTATCTCAAAGTAAAAGCTAATTAAACCAAGCCTCTCATTCATCTGGGCAAGGTGCAGCATAAATAGGGTTGGTAGAGCCTCGGTGAGGGTGTGTGATCTTTGGTCAGGATGAGGTGCACAGGAGAAGGAGCTTTGGATGCAGTGTGGGCTCATGGCCTCGCAGGTGCCATTCCTGTGAGGGCTGCTTCCCGAGGGAGAGCTTTGGGCAAACAAGCTGCCTGCTCCCTGTGCACATCAGCCCCGAGGGGCAACACTCACCGTGCCCAGCCACAGTGCCCGAGGCCAGGCCAGCAGTATTGCTTTTATTCCCATTTCAGTTACACTTTTCATGGGATTTCATTGTCCGCGTGCTCCTGTATGGCAGGGATGTGCTGGACAGCAAAGGCTGCAGACAGCAAATAAAAACTGTGCCATGTTTGTTTAATCTGAAAGCTTTTCTGGGAAGTGTCCAACACCAAATATTGTCTGGATTCAGTGAATCATTCCCATTACTCTTGTTTGTTTTCCACAGCTAGTTCTAGGTTCAACCACCCTCTGCACTGAGGCAGACAACTGCAGGATGAACCATTTCCTTCAGCAGTTGCATCAGGCTGCTCTGTAAGTTACTATTTTTTGGAGAAAGCACACACACCAGTGAAATAAACAGAGAGTGCAGAACTACACTAATAGCACCTTGCAGCAGAGAAATGCAGGGGGTCAGAAGGAGAAATGCTGCCACTGGGGCTATCACATGCAAAGAAACCAAAACACTCAACACAGCTCTCTGATAACCACACACCACCACAAGATCTGCAGTTTTAAGGCCTTAAAGTACTACTCTAATAACAAAAATTAGTAATTCATTGTATGTACTCTGCAAAAAGCAACCTCCTATTCTTCTGTTCTTCCAGAAAGCTATTTACAAATAGACTACTTAGAAAAAGTTAGAAAAGCATGGCCATGGGTTCTAATGATGCATTTCTAATAGTGATTAGAACTACTAAAACACATTTCTAATGGTTTCTAACCTATATTTGAAACTCTAACAAGCTATAGTGAGCATTTTTATTAAACTTTGTAGTTAATATGAAATTTGGAAGAGATACAGTTCCATGGAAACATACTAGTTAGAATGAGCAAAGATAGTCATTGAAAAAAAAAAAGCCAAAACCAACCTAAAATCCTCCCCAAAAATCTATATTAATAAATAAACCAGAACAGCCAACAAAGCAAAACAGTTTATTACCAGAGCTGTTATGCTTCAGGACAGGATAAGAGAAACAACAACCTGTGACTGACTGATAGCAGTCACAGCTTAATGCAGTACTGGAAACATCACTGAAATGTGGCTAAATACAAAAATTAACTAAAAATTACTTGCACTTTTTCCCCCAATGTTGACAGATACTTAGGTCACAGTATTTAAACAACAAACAAGTGACTTACTGAAGAACAAACTCATTAAATTAATGCATCAACTCAGAGCACAGCACTTTGTTTTAGGTACAGTCCAGTAGAAATATGGGAATACAGAGAGATATTTTAAAATCTTTTCTGTTTTAAAATACTTAAAACTTGCATTCCTCAGAGCACTTTATTTTTGTGGTTCTATGCTATCCAATCTTCTTGTAATGTCATTCCTTAAAATGAAAGCTAAGGACTTATACTGAAGACTAGTAGTTCCTCTCACTCTAAAACATAAATGCTGCTGAGTCATCTTTACTCGATAAACAAATACTTATGCAACATTTAAACTAATTTTTTTTCTCAGAAGAAGAAAACATGAAGCTTCTGAAGCCAAACTACCTGGGAATTCAGGAGACAGCTTTTCTAACTGAAGTTTTGTCTTTGCTGCAGCAGAGTAACCTAAAGCACTTGACTTTTACTCATTTAAGGGGACTATTTCCAATTAGCAGTTTCATTTTTGCTTTCTTCCTCAAAGAGCTAATATGAGTCCTGAACATCCATTGTAAAGGAAACTGTGGAATAGACTGGAAACTGCTCAGAAGAGGGCACATACAGAAAATACCTACAAAAGGACTGTTCTACCATTGGATGCATTTATTGTCTCATGAATTTACTGGGAGCCTGCTCATTACGTTCTTTCCCTGGCCAATCCATAACCAAACACACAGAAGCTTAAAGAGGAACTGTCTCTCCATAGAATCATTCCTAACTTCAATCTGTTAGTTTCTATGATAAAGGAGATATTGCTAACAGCATGTAGAAATCTTTAAATATATTTTTAATGGTGCAGTACACTGGAGCTCGCACTTGAACAACCTTGCACAAGATGAAGAAATTAACACTATGCAGTTCTGGATAATGCAAGTTTTCTAATTCTAGTAACTTTAAAAAAATTTAATAACGAGAAATACTTAAGTACAACAGAAATTACCTAATTTTCAGTTCCCTTCTAGCCATGCTTAACTCTTAGGTTTTTAGGTTCTCAATCTGCAGTCTCAAATCCACCCTTAAAATAACCTACAGGACTCCTGAGTGGGTAAGTTGCAGTATTTGAAGCAGAACATTAGTTTTGACTTAAACTGTCACCACATCTAATACAGACCAGGAATGCAAGGGTACTTTATGACCACATATGCCACCACACAAAGACATCCTCTGGCTATGACTTTGGTCTCTATATAGCATTGAAATACTGTATAGAAAAGAAGCAGACCAGAAATCCCAGTTTAGAAAGCTTTTGGGCAATTTACATTAAATGTATAAATTTAGAATTTATTTTATTAAAAATGAATAAAATGGGAAAACTAATGTATTTTGAAACATATCCTAAAATTCTACAAAAACTGTGAAGGTTTTTTCGATCCATAACTACCATCTGAATATTCAACAATTTACATCAAATGCCTATTAAAAACGAGTATTTTGAGTAAGATTTTTGGACTATGTGGATGCTGTATGCCAGCTTCTAAAGCAACATGAAACTCCTCATCCAGAGTCCAAAAAAATGTAGGGAGACCCTAAAAATGTAGCAGAAGCATTTCCGCACACTGATTTCAGTAGTCAAGTTTGTGCAGAAGTGATTCCACTAGATTCATAGGGTACCTTTTTGAGGTAACTTCTCACTTCATAAGCTTTTTAACCTTTTCCAGCTCTTCTATAGGTTGCCACTTCTGGTTGATTGTTAATAGCTGGAAGAAACAGAAAATATGAAAATTAGCAAAATTTCAGTGAGCATTTACTCCACTCCCACATCCCCCCATGTCATACATCACCTTATTGAAAGAAGTTCTACTGGCTTTACATTTTCCTTTCAGAAATATGCAACTGATAAGATTTGTTGAACAAAATCACTTGGATATTAATTAAATAATAATACCAAACAATTTTATTTTTCCTTGTCCTGGGTGCTCTATTAAATTAAGATATTTTTCCTTCAGGCTGCAGTACTCAAACATCCTTACTCAATTCTGTAATTCAGGAACAAGCTAAGGGTAAACAGCACGTCCTCTATACTCCAAATTTCCACTGTTATCAATGGAATTGAGCAAACGGGTGTTTGGGGTGGGAATGGACACAGGACAACAACCAGAAGTTCAGCATAAATTCAAGATCAGACCTACAGTGTAACAGCTGAATCCCCATCATTAGGTAATATGGTGAAGACATAAAGTAATTCATTAAGCATTTGTTTCTACTTTTAACTAGATATAAAACAGCTTTACACTTGTTTCCTCATTCGTATTTTCCTAGTTCTTAGACATTTAAAAGAAATGATTAATTGTGTTGGAAATTTACACTATTTATACATCTATTATACATAAAAATTACCTTCTGAGGCTTGGCAGGATCAACAGTTTCCCATGGTTCTGGGCTGCCAAACTTGTGAATGCTTTAAAAGAAGATAAAACAGGTATTATGTTTTAAGGTGTGTCCTTGCCTATATTTTCATATGAGCAGCCTATTGTCAGTATAGCTATTTACTTAAGTAAGGAGTTCCCTAAATCACAAGTTTACAGGTTTGGGCATTCAGTTTTAAAATCTGGGTAGGAATCAGGGTGGCTTGCTTTATTTGCAGCTTCCAAAGCACCAAGCCAGCCAGCACTGTTCACATATCTTTGTGAGGGAAGCAAGCTAAAAAATCAAAACTGAATAAAGACACAAAGTAAGGGGACTTTTATCCTGACAGTTAAAATGCCTATTCCAATCACTTTAAAATAAATAAATAAACTATCCAAAGCTTGAAATGTATGGGATTTGGCTCCAATTATTAGCCAAGCCATTGGAATACTACTTTAAGTTAATACTATCAAATCCTGTTCTTTATATAGAACTCAAGAGCCTGCTTGGAAAATGTGTACATCTCATCTACCTATGTGATTATATGAAATTCTTGATTAGAACATTTAAAACTTCTAATACCTAAAGCAAAGAAAAAATATAATTATTAAATCAAAAGTCAGGAAATAACTTGGAATATGCACCTGGCTTATTTTTTTTTATGGTGTAAAACATGATGGTCAAATACTCGGTTGAATAATACTCTAAGCAATAAGTTTTTGCTTACATCACATCAGATTTGCTGAATAGGGAATGGACACAAAAAGAGAACGCCCCAGCTGCTGCCAAGGAAATTATTCCGGCCAGGGGAACGAGCTGAAAGGTAAAATAGAGAAAAGAGCTGAACTTATGTCCCGGCTACAGACCCACGAGTAGGGGGAGCAAGGGTTACACAGAATTAAGGAGGGATTACCTGTTCATGTACATTACCACTATATTACTCTTTACAGCACCTCACTTTTAATATGTGAATTTCATTTTTACCTCTATATCACCCTTCTCCACCCCTCACTTTTAATACCTAAACCTTACGCGGATCCCATTTCCTCGGGAAATCAAGAGGCAACCACGGTGCAGCCGCCCGAGGCCTCCGCATCCCTCCCCGCAGGCGGGTACCACAGCCCCGACCCCTCGGGCAAACTTACTTCTCTTTTCGTTTTCAGCATGTGCAAGATGCCCTTGATCATGCTGGCGGCTGCGGAGCGGCACGGGCGGCGGCTGTCAGCGCTCCCCGAGTGCGGCTGAGGGCTGAGGGCTGAGGGCGCTGCGAGTGCCCGGCCGGGCCCGCCCCGCGCCTTTCCAGCCCCGCGGCGCTGAGGGGCACCGA
>VZRO01002119.1:2565334-2765938 GCA_013397915.1 Daphoenositta chrysoptera | reverse complement strand
GAGCCGAGCCGAGCCGAGCCGAGCCGAGCCGCTCCCGCCCTGACAGATGGATAGCGCGCATGCGCTAGAGCTGAGCACGCGCGCTGGGCCCCGCCTAAACCCCCACGGGATCACGGAATGAGTTCGGTGGGAATGGAGCGTTCGGTGGGAGTGGGAATCGAGCTTTGAGATCATCGGGTACAACCTGCGTGCCAACAGCACCGGGTCAACCTGACCATGGCACTGAGTGCCACGTCCAGCCTCTCCTTAAACACCACCAGGGATGGTGACTCCTGGCAGTTAATTCCAACGTCTAATCACCCTTTCTGTTGTGAAAAACGAGGTTCAGTCTCCTGTTAGGATTTAAAAATTTAATAAAGGACAATAGGGGACAAAGATAAAGCAAAAGTACAGCACCGGGTGCTTGGCATTCAGCCAAGAACACACATGCCATTTCGAAGACACCCTTTACAGCTTTTCCTTTTCCATCAGCCTAATGCATATTCATAAACAATTATACATATTCAATCTTTTCCCAAAACTAGTTTATATGTTCTAGGAACTGATTAGCATGGCTCCTCCTTTGATCCGCCTTCCCAGAGCATGTGTTTTGGTCCGTTGTTCTTATTCTCTCCAATTTGGGTCTTGGTCCATGGTCTCTGCAGACGGTAGTTGCTGATAACTGGCATGTCAGTAGCAGGGGGCTCCATCTACGTTCATTGGATGTTATCCATCCGAGCAGACAGTTCAATTACCACAAGCATAACCATATCAGCTATTTCACTACTATGTCTAAGTTTAGTTAATAACAGAAATAAAGGCATGAGTTACTGTTACAAAAACTATATCTTTCTAGCAAAATGTTCTACTAGAACATTATACATATAGCATCCATTTTATTATTTGCGAAAAGCCAATATTGTAATATGTATTTATAGCACTGTGAAGAAATTTTTCCTAATGTTCAACCTAAGCTTCCCCTGGTGCAGCTCGAGACTGTGTTCTCTTGTCCTGTCACTGGTTGTCTGGGAGAAAAGGCCAAGACCCACCTGGCTACAACCTCCTTTCAGGGAATTGTAGAGAGTGATAAGGAGGTCTGAGCCTCCTTATCTCCAGGCTAAACAACCCCGTGCTCCCTCGGCTGCTCCTCACCAGGACTTGTGCTCCAAGTCCTTCACCATCTTCGTTGCCCTTCTCTGGACCTGCTCCAGTCCCTCAATGGCCTTCCTGACCTGAGGGGCCCAGAACTGCCCACGGTACTTGATGTCCACCACCTCTCTCACATCCTGCCTCAGCCACCAACCTGGGCCTTCCCTTTTGAAGGGCTGTCAAAGCAATGCCTGAGAGGTGAATGCTGTGTCCTGGAGACTTCTTATACCCTCATCCCACAGATGAAATGCACCGAGTAAAAAAACTAATTGCCATCCAGCTTGTTCTCCACAGAGCTGGTCATGGCGGGGCTTGTTTGCCACCCTCATTTCTTTGCCCTTTTTTTGTCTCCTCAGCACCGCCCACTTGTTTGGTGCTTCTTAAACATGTTCCCAAATGTTGGGATAGGAATAGGAACTCACAAGAATGTTGTAGGGCGTTGCAGTGTGAAAACCAGCAAGCCTTCTCTTTAAGCCTAATTATGTGCAACAGGGCCTGTAATACATTTCCTTTCAATTCATGACCAAATGTTCTCATTTCAGTGTTTATTTTCTATTCCTCCACTCCTGGATATCTACTTAATCTTTCTTTTCGTAGCACAGTTTTGTACTGCACATGTATGCAAATGTTTATATGGAATATGCTTATATGGAATATGTAGACTTACTAGGTATTTGGTGTAGGACATACTAATGTCTGTCCAGAGAATGTACAGACAAAAGATTATAAGGAGCTTTCATTCCAAGAAGGCAAATGTATTTTCAAGCCAGTGTCTTATAAACACATTCTTTTGTTTTATTTCTTTCCGTCAAAGGTTCTCATAAACACGAGTGCCCTCAAGTACGTACTCGATTAAACAAAAAACATACTCTGTTTAAAATGGCAGATTTGTGTTTCAGAGTAAGTGGTAGGCCCTCTGCTTGGTTTCAGAAAGTTGTGTTTAGGAAAGAAAAGTATGGAAAATTGAATAATTGCAATGAGCTCTGGGGTTTATATTCATGTATAGAGGTTCTAACAGACTTATTGTAACGTCTGGAAAATCTGATTTCTTATGAGAAGGAAAACACCTGCAAATCTAATCTTAAGTAAAAAAGTAACAAAAGTTGGTGTCCAACATAAAAACTTTGCTATTGTTGCTTGATGAGCACGTTTCAGTCAATTTTAACTTAAACTTCTTTAAGTTTTTACCTTAGTTTATTGCTGTAATACTGTTTATTTTACTTTAAGACACTGATAGTTCAGTTCTTTTTAGTATAGTGAAGCCCCCCAAAAAACAATGTCCTATTGAAAGTGCACAGGATTGGCTTTTATTGAACAAACTGTGGGATCACAAATATCTTATTTATATATTTTAATAGAAAACTTTGCTGAGTGACATTGCTGTCATTTCAAATGCATATTTTTTAGTAGCCATGCTCCTGAATAATTTACGGACCCCAAACTTTACAGTTACAAAGTGACAAAAAATAGTCCAACAAGAATCTAGTTTAAATGGACAAAAAATGTAAGTAATGTTTTAAACAGTTTTCTCACCATTCACTAGATGGCAGCTGATCTTCATGAATGGCTGTATTTCTCCTTTCAGATCTGATAATTTGGAGGGAGTAGTCATCAGTTCTTGGTGAAATCAAATATTGCCCAGCATTGTCTTCACTCCATTTCTAATATGAAACTGAAAAACCAGCACAGTGAGTGTTCAGATAAATTTCAGCTTCATTACTTTTTCTTGTTGGGCTTGTTGCTTGCAATTCCCGGGGAAGAACATTCCTTTTTTGTTTCATGTTTAGTGGGCCAGATTACCTTTTTTTTAAAGGACAACATACAACTATTAAAGGTTCTAAAAAGAAAGGACAATATTTTGTTGTTCCTTTTTTTGTTTTTAATATATGTATTGGGTTTTAATGGACTAATATTCAAAATCCCCAATTATTATAACTTATGAAATAAAATAATTGTGTCTTGTTACAAGAATTCCCAGCACACAAAGTAAATAAGATATTAAGCTGATTATTTTTCAGTAGGTTTTACCCTATCTAATATTGGAATGGAAATTTTTATTTTAAATTGAGAAATGAAATGTGTTTTTAACGTAGTCTTTTTTCATGGTAGATGGATTTGAAGATGTGGTCTGATTGTTTGTTAATCAAATAAGGATAGATCAAAGTGAGTAGCTGACATGTATATGCTTTAGGGCAGGATTTTAGTATTTGTGGAGGTTCTTTGACTGAGTATAAATGCTGTATTACACTTAGGCTAGATATTGCACATTTCAAACACCAGGCTTTATTATAACAAAACTTCATAAATAAATAGTAAAGACATGCTTAGAAAAGGAGTGGAAAGAGCTTTTGTATGTCTGCATGTCTTTCTGGGAGGGCCACCCTCAATGTGTTTACTTAATTTTCTCGTGAGCATCCAGTCTTGTATCTTTACATGGAAAAAGTTCCCATTGCAGTTAGGAATTTTGGATGAGCAAGGCACATGGGGTTAGGCCCAGGCCCTACTGTGTGGGAAATCTCTGCCTGCTGATGAAAGCTCTGGTGAAATTACTGCACTTTGGGTAGATACCACTGATGCTGCATCTCTGCTGGAAGTCATTGCCACCACATCAGGAAAAGTGTGTACCTGCACCTGGAGCCTTCCAGTGGAAACTCTCTTAAGTTGCCAAGGAAAGGATTTTATGCTAAGACTCTACATTTCTTTGGGAGTGACTGGAGTCCCAACTGCACATTCCCTTCTCTTGAAACTTTGGGGTGAAAGCTTTTCAAGTAAGGGAAAATGGACAGCTGCAGATAATTTAACAGGATACATTTTTCAATTTGTCAATATTTGTCTTTAGCACCTTTTGATTACTGCTTAGGGATGCTTGGTTATCTGTTCCAGCATAATATATAATCCAGTGGTTCACTAAATCTTCTTTTGATTATGGAATAGTGAGATCCTTGTGTGGTGTTCAGTACAGGACTGAGAATAGATTGTTGAGAATTAAAGGACCATACAAATGTGAGTCGTTTAGCAGCAAAATGGCAGATTAAATTCAGTATACAGCTATGAGAACAAAGGGGAACAAAGGGAGACTTTTGTATTCACATTTTCCCTCTTAGAAAATCCCACGTAGCAGTTATACAGATTAGTGTATGGTTTATGTAGAATGGTCTTTCAGCTTTCTAGGACTTTTCCCTGCGTTTTCTAGGAGTTTTCCCAAATGCTTTCAAGGAATTCCCACTGTAGTGTCTAGAAATTTCCCTTGTGCTTTTATAGAATTTTCAAGAATTCTTCTTAGGCGTGATAGAAATTTTCATAGTGCTTTCTGAAAGTTTTCCTTCCTTGCTTTGTAGGAATTTCTGCCAATGGTTTCTAAAATGTTCTATTTTCTCATCTGCTTTTTAGGGATTTTCTGAGTGTATCCTATGAGTTTGCCTGGTGTTTGACCTGTATTTTCTAGGAATTTTCCAGGTGCATCTGGGAATCCCCTCTATGCTTTCTAGAAAGTCTTTCTAGAAGAATTTCTAGGAATTCTCTCTACTTTGTAGGAACATTCCTACATTCCAGGAATCTACCCAGAGCTGTCTAAGTATTCTACCCAGGCACTCTAGGAATCCTTGCCATGCCTGCTTTTTGAGCAGGAGCAAAACGTAAAGGCTTTAGGTCTGAAGCTGGTTGTCCAGTAGATCTGTTTTCCCACCTAGAACTTAGCTTGAAAAATTAACAATTTTTTTACACTTCCCTTCCTCCACACCACAGCTATGTGTTGTACTTTTTTCTCTCCTTTCTGCCAATTCAGATAGGTAGATTTTCTTTTTTATCTTTTTCAGGATTTGTGATAGGCCATATTGCTTTTTTCAGAACGACTATTATAATTTCTTCACTCAGTCACAGAGTATTCGTGTTAGACTGGAAGTTAGACTGATTTTTAGAGCAGGAATGTATATGTCATTGAATCTTAACTTAAAAACTCCAGCAAGATCAGGTAATTTACCATTTTTATTGATAGGAGTCAATAAAAGACATTGATTTACAAACAAATATTTTTAATAGAGAGGTAGCACAAAGACTAAATACTAAATCAGCGGATAATGAGACTAATTAAGAGTAAGATGTATGTGAAACACCTGTATTACCCTGGCTAGCATCACCTGCACTGAGGTTGTTATTTTTTTGGGGTACTTGTTTTGCTCACTCCACTTGGCTTTGGCTCCTAATAATTGCTTTTTATAGTTAGGTTCAATGCCCTTATTTAAAGTATTTTTGTGAAATTTGAGATCCTTTCTCTTTGGAGGCTGTAAAATTAGGTAAATGCATTAGTAATTAATCCATTTGTGTTATCATGGGAAACAATCAGCTTTTAGAAGGGGAGCTCAGTGTTTAATGATGTTAGAAAGCCTTTGGTGCACTTGTTCTTGTTCCCAGGCCCTCTCAGGACTCAGAGTGCACTGACAGGCCTTTATTACCCTGACCACATTTACGTGGTTTCCCTGCCCACACCTCTGCCCATGAGCCCCAAGCTCTACTTAAGCTCAGGCCTGGGCCGTTGTTCTGGGATGGCCAGAGCTGTACATTTTGTGTCTTCAGAGCCATCTCTGGAGTTCCTGATTTGTTTATGGACCTGGTCTTGTTAGCAGAGGTTTGTCTGATGGTCTGGGCTCTTGGGCATTGTTCCTAGGCCTGTATTGGTCGGGCTTAGCCTTCTCAGGCTGCACCTTGCCATCTTTCTTATCAAGTTTGGTCACTGGTTTTTATCTCTTACAGAGCTGCTGCTCCCTGCTGTTCTCCAGGTTGGTTTTGTGGCATTGCTGGCACGTTGGTAGTATGTAGCTAGTAGAGTAGTTGATGTAGCTGATAGTATGGAGCTATGTGTACATTGGAACTTTTCTTTGCAAATAGGGACTTTCATGTTTGGGAACTGTTTCCTTGTAAGGTTTTGTATTTTACTTGCCTGCTGTCCAAGTTCTCAATAAACCGCTGTCAGTTGGTGTGGGTGTCTGAAACGATTTGAGTTTTTGAGTAGTTACCACATATTGTCATCTCAATTTATTGTTGTGGAGTCCTGTTTGCATACCTTTATTCTCAGTTTAATTTTCTAATGGCATGTAGAATATTTTATTCCATTTTAAAAATAAGGCAACAAACACATTCTAAAAAGTACTTGTGATTAAAGATTGTTATTACTATTTTTGGAGATACCCTGAAACTTGTGTCATTTCCCCAGTGGAGTGTCCTTACATAGCATGTTAATATTTGTCATAGCAATTCTTTAGTCTTCTATTTATGCATTTATACAAAGGTTGAGGGAAAGTACAAGAAATGCTGATTAAGTTGGCAAAATCTGACTTCAACATAGCACCAGTAATTTGATACAGATATAACCCATGCAGTGGTAGGTCTTGAATTCTGTTAGTTAAACTACTGTGTTCTCAACTGAGTGCAATGTATTTGTTTTTTCTGCCATAAAATTGTCTTTCAGGCATCAAATGTGCTACACCATTAATAGAAGTCATCTGTGCTCTTTGAGAGCAACAAACAAAAAAGTGGACAGGGACTAACACAGCAAAAAAAAAAAGTAGGAGTCCTGGAATAGGTTCCATGAGGGTAGTATAAAGTCAAAAAGACAGTAGGAAGTGAAAAGCAGGAATTCTTAGAAGAGAAACCTGCAATTTCTCTGTCCTTACAGTGATGCCTGCATTCCTCATGAAAATGTGAAATGATTCTACAGATATTTTTGAGTTGTTATATATATATATATCAGAGTAACTGTGTGTTTTATCCATACTTATGCACATCTCTTATGCTTAAGCTGAAAAGGTATTTTTGAAACTTTGGAGAGACAGTCAATCCAGCTGCTGGTAAGAGTAATAATCTTTGAGGAGTATAATAATTGTAGTCTCTCCCTTTGGGAGGGATCCTATGCCTTCAGCATTCCTCTTTCCTCAAACAAATATCTTGGAACATACTCATGGCTATATATTGACATGTCCTCCCTTGTCATCATCCCTTAATTAGATTAATTATTCTAGACTTGAATGAATTTTCACTTCAGTGTCCATGCTTTTGCATTTCTATTTTCAAGCTTTGTCTTTCAATTAATGTTTTAAACTATTTAAGGTTACTGGAATGAGTGGGCCTTTGTACTTCCCACTCCAGTCTTTGATGACTGATCCTACTGGTGTGATACTGTTGTGACTTAACAAAGGCAGTAGGAATGATTTCTGCACTGTTGGAAGAGTTCTGTACCTCAGAAAATATTACAGAACAAAATATTTCTCAGAATGAAATCTTCTTTTGTAACATACTGACTTTCAGATGCTGGTGGTTAAGTAATGTCACCAAATGCTGTAATGAACAAAAATGGAAGAAAACCATAGCAAGAATTTTCAGTGACTGACTTTCTTGGCTTCTGACTGTGGAAGTTGGAAGATGTTTATTTTTTTTCTTCTAACAAGAAGAGATTGAAGATTCACACAGAAATAATGACTAAGTCATATTTCCAGATTCCTAAGTGTGATAAAAAATTCTTTAGACTGGGCCTGAATGGAAAATGGTTCAATGATTGCTCGTGCTGCTCCATCTTTAATGTCTTTTTTCCCATTTATTCTCTTTCAAAGGGTATCAAGAATGCCAGTTCCTCAATACTTGGGTTATGTTGGTTAAAATTAATTCCCTGTTATCTTAGCTAGTGTTGTGGGAGCTGAATTGAATTTCTTAGCTACCAAAGAAATGGAAGCAAGTGTTTAGGTTTGTAAATCAACATTATCAGCAGATATAGAAAATATATTTAAGGCATTGGGAATAACATGACATCTGTGTGTTTGTTTTTCTGGACGTCAAAGGGGCAAAGCTGAACTTGGAGAGGGATGTTTTCAAAAACAAATGAGCTACTGCCTTCATGAATAATTTGGAGGTATTGATGACTGTAAGGCGTGAAGTTTGCAATTACTTTGAATTAATATCAGTGTTCAGGTGTTACCAAGGACCACCCCTGTTCTTTTGTAAGAACTGTTGGAGAGTATTACTTTGAAAAATTGCTATGAGGATTTCTTTTTCCTAATAAGGAAGTATTCTTTTCCTTTAATTTTTCCTGGTGGGAGAATTACGAACTCATCCTGTTTATAATGAGATCAACTTAGTGCTGTGATGCAGATGTCATAATTAGACTTTGATCTTAACTTAAGTAGCTTTTTTCATTCAAGTAACTAAGCAACATTCTACTGATGGTGTCTGTTTTGGGATCTTGCCTTGTGCTTTAGGGAGCTGACTGACTAAATGTGTGCAAAAGAAGATTTGATTCAGATACCTGCATTGTTGTTTTAAAATTTCAGCCTCTGCATTCAGGTAGGCATGGAGTTAGCAGAACTGAGAAAGGGGAAGGCTACAAGTATTTGCAATAGAAATAAATTTTTCTTCAGAGGTTTAAATCTTTTTAACTTGTGCAGTGAATAGTCCCATTGAAGTACCAAGTCAGTAACTTAAGAATACTCTTCCAAATTCATGTTACATGGATAATTGACAGAGAAAACATGTACTACTTGTGCAAACAGCAATAGGTTGAAACACAAAAATCAGTCTCTGTCAAGCCAACAACATGACCTTAGGCACAGTTTTGTTACATCACCCAAACTGATGGGGCAGCTTGAAAAGCACCATGAACATCAGCAGCCTGAAGGAAATGTTGTTTTTCCAGAAGCTTTTCCCAAAGGAGGTTCTTGTCAAGTATAATTTCATTGTAATTGAAAATGATGATTAAAATTTGTGAAAGATTAAAGTGACTAATTAAAAAATAATAAAGCCACTTGTCAAATTGAATCTTGTTAATGGTAAACAGCTGTTTCTTACTGTGGTGAACGTAGGTCTCTGAAGCAATATCAGTGGAATAATTAACCTGTTGAGGTTGGTGGAGCTGCATCCAGTCACAGCAGATTGAATTATGACTTCAAATGTCCTTGTTGTATTTGATGGTTAGCAGAGTATGAATATTTTCCTTTCTAAAATGCAGTTGGCTAAAATTTAGTTCTTTTTTCATAAAAACGTAGCTTGAGAAGCAGAGGTATTGAAATTGTCAATGCATCAATAAAACCATCTTTGCTATCCATCTTGAATAGAATTGATTCTTTAGTTAGGAAATTCCTGTTGTCCTGCATTTTGAGGAAAGAAACTGTACAACATCCCAGTTAATCTCTAAGTAAACTTTTAACTTTTTTCCCCTTTTGGGAATTCTACAAAATCAGAACTTCTGAAATAAATTAGAAATTAAACTTTGCTTTCACATGAATCACATTTCAGGGTCCAGAGCAATCATCTGATGAAGCAAGTTGGTATAATCACTTGTAGCTGAGTACACTGTTAGTAATTTTTAGTGCAAGTGTCCAGGAAGTATCCTTAAAGCATGGTAACTCATGTGAATTGTGACTAGGGAATTGAACTTGTGGGATGTATGTGATGGTTCTCTCCCATAGGTCTACAAGACTGAAAAGGACTGCTGATTAAATATATCTAAAGATGAATTCTTTCTGAAGACTAATTCTTCCACTCTGAATGTTCTAAGTAGATCTGGTTCTTGAACAAATGCTTTCATAAAACTAACGATTCTATTTCTGTTTTTCCAATCTGTTATGAAATTAAATATCTCAGTAGAAGCACTTCTCCTCAAGTCATGCAGTATATGTTTCACCCACAGTGCTTTGATTCTAACCTTTTTTTTTACTCTATCTCCTCAGCCTTTTTTCAAAGCTGTTAGAGGTTGTACTATTTTTATGATCTTCATTTTGACTTAAGAAAACTGGAGATCAGGCTGTATCTCTTCAAAGCTCTAAATTCACTTCATTGAAGCCCAAAGCTACATAAGCCATAGTTGTTTCCTAAAAGTTTAATGGAAATAAGAGGCTCTGTAATAGCTTGCTTGTAGGTTGGAACGAGCCATTGGCTATATTACCTTTACCACTGCTAGCAAGAGGTTGAGACTTAAAGTCCAAATTTGTAGAATTCTGTTTGCTCCATTGTGTGTAGACAACATTTTTCTTAAAAGTAGCTCAACACGGGATCAGTTATCTCCCAGGGAATTAATTTGAAAAAGCCCACTAAGTGTTGTGGGAGTCAGATGGAGCCCGGACAGCCAATTTAGGAAAAACTGTGCTTTGCACAGAACAGAATGTTACTGTTCAAAGCATATTTGTGTGAAGCTTCTGGAGTTCTGCTGTGGAAGAATCTGTGTAAAAATTACTATATGCATTTTTTCCTCAAATAAATCTCTGCTGATCAAATAATTTTTCACTTTAGGAATGTATTTTTAATTATTTGCCTTGCTAAAGGCTCTGTTCTAGTCTGAGATTTGAAAGCTGGAATGCCTCCAGCTTGTGAAGTCAATCACAATTTTCCTTTTCAATTTCTGTACATGTGTTCTCTTCCTTTGGTTTGATTTTTATCTGAAATATTGCCTTTGCCTTTACAAAAGAAAACAATCTTGAAAAAAGTGCAAACAGGGAGATTGAAGTGATTAAGGTATTTTCAAGCATTTGTTTTTAAAGAGGAGCTGAGGACCTGCTGAATTAACCATGTGACATCTCCCTGCTAGAATGGCTCTGGATATGGGGCAGGGGGGGTAAGCAGCTTGTTGGCACAAAGCTATTGCAAGACTGCCCACCCAGATATATGGCTGTGTTTTTATTACAACCCAGGTTTGACAAAGTAAGTGGATAAATAGTCTCTCAACTTCAGATTCCCCTTGAATACCTGAAAGAGCACTTAAAAAAAAAGAAAAGAAATTACAGTAGTGTGAAATTACAGAGGTAATGTATAGTAGAATTGTAAGATAAATCAAATGTATGTCCTAAAAGGAAATAGAAAGGATGAGACAGCTGAAAATAAAATTTTTAAATTTATATTTATAGCTATTGTAGCAGTTAAACTAAAGTTATCTTGTAAAAAATTATACCGAATTTAAATGATTCATAAAGTGCCTTTTTGTATGGGCAAGGAAACCTGTGCTTCTTATGCTGCATTTTGCAACTCTTTCAACATTTGTGCCTTCTCTGCACCTGCCTTGCAGTGACATCTGCTGGGAAAAGCAGGAAGCCTTTATTGTAGTTACAATGGTTTGGAAAGAAAGTTAATCTCAAATAAAGTGGAAGTATAATTTTTCCAAGCACATGTATATTTCCCTATGCAAGAATCTGGTATCATGAAGAGATGTAAATAATATGGAGCATTCTAATACTAATTTTTAAATGAAACTCAAAGTAGTTACAATGGCAGTTGTTTGTTTCTTAGCCACAGCCATATATATTTGTTGACATATTAAGGAATAATTATAAAGTACCCATAAAACTAATTTTAAAACTCAAAATATTTTAATTGCCATACTGATGTCTGTCTCAAAGAAATGTTTCCTCCCCAAATTTACAGTTGATATAACCCCATTTTTTTCTAAAATATATTTTGATATTTTTTAATGAACAAATTTTGATCTGTTTCATATCTGTGTAGCTTAACACGGTGCTTTAAACAAAGAAATCTTCTGTGTTCAGGGATAAATGGGCATTCAAAGGTAGTTTATAGATGACTGAATATACAGTGAGTCTTTCTGGTATGTGGTGGTACTTGTGCTTAGTTAACACGAAAAAGATTTGAGAAGTAGGGAAAAATCTAAGTGATGTAAAGAAGAAACTGCCTTTTTTTTTTTTTAGGAGAATTTCAGAAGTGAAAAATGCCATGTTTGGTAGTCAGGCAGTGTATTGAGATGGAGACAAGAATTTAAGAGTGGTTTCTGTTCTCAAGTAACCTGATGAAATTATGGTGTTATATAAATAGAGGAAACAAATACTTTAAAGGGGGAAACATTGCAGAAGAGTATAGTTATGAATGCTATGAAGTAACATTATGAAAATACTTTGAATGTGTCTGCTTTTTTCTGATAATGTTGGAGCTTTGCAGATATTTTTCTGTCTGATGAAAGAGATGAGTAGAATAACCATGGATGATACCCCAGAACTGCAGCTTTGGATAATTCAGCAGCTCAGGGCTGACATGTGTTTGTTGCGTGATTTAGCCCCATTAGAGCTTCACTTGAACTGCCTGAAGGTTACATGTGGCTCAAGAACCACAAATTGGCCATGTCTACATTACGTGATTATAATGGAGCTTTCTGGACTTTATATAAACAGATAGCTCCAACTCGCTCCAATTTTTAAAAATGCTTGAGATTTTTAACAACTGAGATTGATTTTTCCCACGTTTTCTCTTGAATGCCTCTGAAAACCAATAAAATATATAAAAAACCTAGCAAGATGTAAGAAAAATCAAAAGCTTAAGATATTAGGGGGAAGGAAAAGGTCTGCTGCCCGTTCTTCCCTGTTTATAGAGAGTTTGTGCTTTCTCTTCAGTGTGGGCAAATCTATTGTGTCCATGGTGAGAGACAAAGTAACTGCTCTTGGCAGCAAGAAAGGTGGTTAGGAGTTGGGGTATCAAGGGTGTAGTGTGAACAAACACAAGTGAGTTTTAATTTTAGACAAAATATGTAAAAGTATCAGGTTTGCTGTGGCGGGATAGAGCCCAGTAGAGTGCATGAAATGAAAGCCAGGAACAGTTCTCTGTGCTCCTACACACAGGCAGTATAAATGCACATCAATTTCATGAGAAGCCACCTAGCCTCCAAAGCCACAACTTCTTTTAAAAGCTTATTGTTCGTTTTAGGAATTCAGCTCCCATAGCTACATTAACAGAGCTTTACAGTAACAGTGCTTACTAAATAAAATTATGTTGGCTTAGAACGTATAAATTGACAGGAAACTCAAACAAGCTCCCTTTGTTACAGCTGCAGTTGCTGTGGGATCAGTTATTAGTGTATTTGTATTGCATTATGTAGCTCACAATCATAGAGTTTAATATATCTAGCATGATTATTTCAGTGCAAAAAATAAATATTGAATTTATAGTATAGATTTCCCTTAGGACTTTTCCATGTACATGATGGCGTGCCCTGAATAGGTGGAAAGAGCAGCATTGTTTCTAGTGCAGGAGGCAGGAAAAATACACACCTTGAATTACTGAAGTTGCTTCTGTCTCTGCTATCTGTGGAGATGCCGTGGAAGTGTTGCAAAGCACCACACAAATGACAATCACACCACAGAGCATTCTTCTGAGTGCTGTGTCCTGAAACAAATGTTGCAGCTGGCAAACTTCCAGTTCAAGGCTTTGCCTAAAGTCACCAGTAAAATGTTGTCACCTGAGAACTGTAAACAAACACTGTGGTACAAATCATGTCAAAACCAAGTTTTCTGACACATCGCATTTGAAGTATTTGTGGGGAATTTGAGCCATTGGTTTTGAGAGAGAGATTTAATTGGAAAAAAACTCAATAAATTAGAGGAAGCCATTTTCTTTGATTTTTTTTAAAAGGAAGGCAACTGATTTGAAAAGCTGTGTTGCTTTCCATTTTGTTAATGGAAAATGTATAATGGTGATGTAGAGAGATTGACAGTAATTACTTTGGGAGCAAAAACTTGTTTTAGCAAATGGTTTCTCAAAAAATGTTCTTTTGTGTGAGCCAGCTTCAAAGAAAGTAATAAAAATGTAATGGTTATTGGATGTTGGGCTGAAAATTATTTTTTTTAAATAAAAAAAGTATTGACAATATGCATGTTAAAAATGGAAAAAGCTTACTGTAGCCAAAGAGTTCAAAGAGTGCTGGACAGGGTTCTTCAAACTCAGAAGGAGCATTTTTACTCAGAAAATAGGCTTATAGCCTGAATAATTACAGGATTTAGCCCTTTAACCTGTAACTGGGCTGCATGATGAGTGGAAAACTGCTTCTGAGAAACGTCAAGGGTTTTCTTAAATAATAGTGGTAAACTAGTTTGGAAAATATGTGATATTTGGTATGTTTTTCATAGCAAACTTAAGTTGTGTTCCAAACACTTGGTTGTAGGTTAATTAAATGAAAGACACTTTTTGATGATCTGGAAAATACGAAGTAGTTTTATAGAATACTTAATGTCCTTAGGTTTGCACTCAGAATGAACCCTTTTCATCTCATAGAATGGGATTTTGTGGAAGGACAGAGTCTTTAATGAGAGTGCTACATATTCCTGAAATAGTTTTTTATGCTAGTGCTCACTTATCTTCATGTTTAATGTTGCAGTTTTGCTATAAATTGATAACCAGGTGAACAGCTAAAAATCTGAAGTGCTCATTGGTGACAATATTGCAGCTAATGACTTAATTTTTAACTACAAATTTATTTTACCAAGTCTAATAACTGTTTATTTGCATTTTATACTGTTGAGTTATACATTTGAAATTTCAAGTGGAGTTTTCTGAGTTTTAATTTTGCAAACAAGCTTAGCAAACAATTGTGCTGAGAACTAGCTTTAGGTGATTAAAAGCCAAGATCTTTTAGTTTATTCAGGTGTTTCTGTGATAGTGCCACTCTTGAACAGAGTGCTTAAGGCAGCTCTCATTGTGTACTGATTTCGTCCCGTGGAGCTACAGTATTTCTCTACCTTATTCTCTTTCAAAAGATAAAACCATCCAGATTTTTTCAATATATACAGCAGTGTAGCTGTTAGTGCTTGGCTTTCCATGCTTGATTCTCTTTTAATGTAAATTTATAAGGCAGTTAATGAATTCCTACAAAAATGAGTTGCAAACATAGATGTGTGTGGTACAATGCCCACCTTAGCAAGTGCAATGTAATGGTAAAAATGGAATGAGATTGTAATTTGGGAGAGAATTCACATCTTGCTGCTCTTGTGATGGTCCTCATCTAACCAAACATTTTATACGTGCATCTGGGAAATTTATTTTTAGTTAAACCCAGGTATTTCAGTGTGCTTTAAACAGGGGGAATTTCTGAAAGCTGCACAGCAAACTTCTTCAGAGATAAGTCCTTTTTCAGCTGTCCTTGACTTTTAGTGGCTTACAATTAGCAAACCATATTTCTGTATTTTTTATATATAAACTTTTTTAAGTAGAGGATGTTAACACTCACAGCATTACAGTCCACAGTATTAAATTTGTAGTCATTGACGTCTTTATTTTTTTTCCTTAAGTCAGATATAAAAATAAAACAACACACCCCATCTTAAATTATATTTAAGAAGCCTGAGTTCAAATATAAACCAAAATTCCTGCTTTTGTCTTGCAGTGATTGATGCAAAACAATGTCTCCACAGAGAATTCACAGAAGTCTTAAATGTGTATTAGTGCGTAGAATTGGAAACTGTTTTTTAGATGGCCCAGTTTCAGAAGCAGACTAAAATTTGGCCTCTTAGTCACTTGACAGTAACTGTTGTATGGCCAAAGCAGATGGACTGCTTGATGCACAGCACTATTTCTTGTCTCTCTGATGTCTTGCCCTTAATCTTTCACCACTTGTACACCACATGCACCAGACAAAGCATCCATCAGTGCAGTTAGTCATAACCAGATAAGTGAGATGAAATTTCCTGACCTCAGCTCTACTTTATTTGCAAAATTTTTGCTTATAAACAGATGCTGGCGTATCTTGTTTAAATCTTCTTTTAAAAGCGTTTTAAATGCCCAGCATACTGTATTAAAATCATGCTGCTGTTATTATTGACACATGCAAGTCACACACTGAGCAGTAATGAAAAGCAGTCCAATCACTTTTTAATTTTGTATGCTGTCATAATTGCAGTTATATTCTTTGCATCATGCAAGTGAAATTGGACTAAATAGGATCCTTACTGGGATGAATATTATAGGCAGTTTCTATTCCTGTACTTTTCTTTCTTTTTGAGTGTTCCTCAAACATCTTGTCTAACGGATTTGACAGAAATAGCAACACATTCACTTTTTCATTAGCAACAGATTCTCTTATTAAATAGTTCAAAAATTGAATAATTCAGAGCTTAGATCCATCTGCCCTTATATAGTAAATGATGTGGGAAATTCTCAACCTTCAAAAGCAGTTTTTTGTGAATCTATTTCACCATGTGTCCACACGCATTTGTGGTGTAAGTGCATCTACCCAGTCAAGACAGAATTTTTTCTTTATAACTCTCCTCTTATTCAGTGCACAAAGATAATGATAGTTTCTCATTTTATTAATTTTAAGTTTTCTCGTCCCTTTGGTATCTATCTCAGGATTATGTGATAATCTGAGACTGTGGCTCCCTTTCTGGTGAGTCTTTCTCCTCTGGTGAGGAGATGTGTCTGTTTGAAAGCTGAACCGATGCTTGGCTGTTACAATGACCAGAGATTTCTCTTTCTGTGTCGTCCTGGCCCTCTGTGTACTTCCATGGCGTTTGAACCAGTTTAGACATGGCAATGTGTTTTCAGTGCCTTACTGGTGGAGTCTCTAGAGTTCAGAAAGGTAAAACCAAAGCAGAGTTGCTGATGTCTTACAGTGTTCTATGTAATGCCAGGAAGGTGACTGATCAGGGACTTACAGAAATAGCACTGCAATTTGCACAATTAAAGTTCAAAATTATGATTATTCTTCTTTATAGAATGTGAATGGATTTAAGATTATGATTTCTGATTTTCAGTGTTACTGGTTTTAGGTCATCTTTAGTTTTTAATCAAGTATCTTAGAAATTTTAATTTTACAATGACCTAGAAACAGTCCCAGAGCAAAATACTTTTTTTGGAGAGCCAAGATCCTTTGTTCAGTTCACTTGGATGTTAGATTTCACATGAAACAGTCCTTCTGCTGCAGTATTGTATGTACCATACTGTTTCATTCAATAATTGCATCAAAATCTGTCATAAGACTCTGAGCTCCTCTGTAATCAGAAAGCAATCAAGTAAATCTGCATCACTGGCAGTACCAAATACTATGTGTTCTTTGCATCTGAAGATGTCATGCACATTTTTATAAGGCATCATAATGTAAGAGATGCACAGAAACAGTTTTCTATTTGTAAAAGTGGTTCAGCAGTTTCTGTTCACGTGGAGGACTCAATACCACCTAAAATAATTTTGACTACATGGGATTTATTTCTTGGCTATCAGTCACAGTCCACGTGGACAACCACTTAAAGATAAAAATTAAACTCACTAGTTACAGGAATCCTAAAAGATCTTGTACATATGTGTGCTCCACTTGAGAGTTTTTCAGAATCTTCCTCAGATCTTTTTGTTTCCAAACTTTTCTTTGGAGAATGACCTGAGATGCTGCCTGGTTCACTTCACCCTAATATGCTCAACATGGGGAAAGAATTCACTTAAGTAACTGGGCAAAGCTTCCTTTGGATTTGCCTAAGAATCCTCATACTGAGGGCATATGTTGAATGAAGGGTTCTTCATATTGGCTTCTTTAAATGTTTGGTTTTATATTAAAAAGATTGAATTAAACTATCAGAAAGAATTTAAATACCTTTAAGACTTTTTTGTCATGGCTTTCTCTCAATTGTTTAAGAATCCTAATATATAAAAGAGTTGATTATGTTGCAATTTGTGAATACATTTTCTAGCATGAAACTTACTTTTTGTTCTTGAATATATAGGGTTTTTTACAAGCACAGCATAACTGAAGATTGCCACCCTTGATCAATTTGTATATGGGTTAAAAGCTTTTCTGCAAAAGGTAATATTGCTAGTTTTGAGTATATTCCTGTAATCGTCTCCCACAGCTCTTCTGATAGGCTATTCATAATTTTGTTTTAGAGTTTTTCCTTAAAACACAAATGTTCAAAATAAATAGCTCACTCTTCTGACTCCTGAAGTATGCTCAAAAAAGGAAAGCTGAAGTACTGTCCTCTTGGTGCCTCAAAGACAAACTTTGTACAATGCTTGTTAAAGAGCATCTGGCATCAAAGGGAAATGAGGAAAGGTGAGAGGATTCAGTCTGTAATTGGATACTGAACTGGCAAAACTTTAACTGTGTTTAAAACTGAATTATTTTATTTCACTGCTATTTTATAATTGCTTTAGATTTTGTCATGTCTCAAACATGACTGGTTGTGGGCCTCTAAGATGCTGGGCTCTTTGGGACTCAGTGTGCCCAGAATAGATTCTCTTGTCCTAATACCAGATGCCAATACCTTTCTGACTTGTCCTATTTCATACTAAAAGGTCCAAGTCATTCAACTGCCTTAAACATTCCCATTCTGCAAAAACATTGCATTCCTTGCTCTTGTATTAGAAGGACTGGGATGCCTGACAGCACGAGTGCTGTTTTGTCTGGCATTTATATAGGGAGGCATTTAACTTGACCAAAGTTTGGTTGGGTTTGTGTGGTTAGTCCATTGCCTTTTTTTCTCCTGTGTGACTGTAGGGAAGACAGTGATTTGGGGAGAGACAGAATCCTTGTCCAAATGTGCTTGGTACACAGGATGAAGTGTAGGGGGCAGATCTCCAGCTGAGGATTTGCTCATTGGAATCTTGATGATATACAGACAACTTTGCTGATGCTTTTGGATTAGCTTTGATCCAAATTCTTAGCTCATGCGACATCAACACTTATTTTTCATTTTCACATCAACTGTTATGTTTTCACTCCAACTCCCTGACAGCTTTAGACTGTCTGGTTATGCTATAGGAGGAATGAAAATAGCAGCTTTATCATGGACAGAATGTCACTGGTAGTATCACTAGAATATGTCTCCTACTGCTTTTCCTGTTTCTTTTGGAATGGAGGATGTATTTCAATGGTTTTTAGGAGGTTGCTGGGCCCCAGATATCTTTGGGGAATTAATAATAAAACACAGAAAATATAGCCTGTCTTGGAAACTTAGGAGAAAGCTGTTTTATTATATGAAAGGGATGCCTTCTCTTGTAAACTTGAATCCTTCTCTCTTGCTGTACTAAAGTAGGTTTGCTCAGAGCAATAGGAGGGATTGTATTTGTAACATAAATTAAAATAGATTGATTTAAAGTGCATGAAGCCTTTTTATAATTTTTACCAGAAAAGGCATGAAAGACGTTTCTGCATACTTTTAATTTTCTTTTACATGCTGGAACATTATGATTTTATGAGCATTCATGAAGCTGTATTTTGCTTATTGTTACTTTTGAGTAGAAGTTTGGCTGGAATAAACAGTAGTGTCATTTGGGCTATAAACAGATCAAAGATTTAAGAACTGGTCTGCTGCATATATTTAACAGGTATATAGCTAGTTAAAAGCTATAAAACTATTGGAATGCATCAGGTTTTATAGAACTTTAACTTATTTGAACATATTCTGTAAGTCCTGTGGATGGCTTTAGTCAGTTGGGTCCATTCCATTTAGGAATGGAGCAGAATGGCAAAAAGTCTTTTGGATATAGTTAGTGCCCCAGGATCGTAAGTACAAAGCAGTCAGAGTATTGTGTTGCAAAAGGTTGTCAATAAGTTTGCCAGACTAACCAAGGAAAAACTAGTAGTTTTACTATGAATGAAAGGCTTTAATAATCAGAGGTCTCAGTGTTTAGGTAAATTTCTAAAGGTTTGTTTATAATTCCTCTATCTGTAGATGTTCAGCATATATAAAATATTTCTTAATGATTTAAAGGAATATGGTCTAAAAAAATGCTTACTGAAAACCAGCTTTCTTAGAGTTTCCAGGGGTGGGAGGTATAAAGAAGCTTTTGAAGCTTTGAAAATCATACAAGATGAGGGAAATGAAACTTCAGATGCTGTGATGAGGGGTGCCTGTACACAGCACTGTGGACAGGCCAAGCAGCCTGTGCAGGCCATTCTAGTAATTAAACTTTACTGCTTCTAAATATGGATCAGTGCAGAAGCAGTTAATTAAGATATCTCAGCTTGGCACTGTGTTGTTCTGCCTCTCTTGAGAAGGATTGGATGGCTTGTGTTGAGCTATGAATATCTTATTCAGGAGCCTATTAATTTCCTGTGTGGAAAAACTCAAAATATTTGGTATTTCACATGTAGGAATACTGTTTTTCTGCTTACTTTAGCTGCTGTGTCTAACTGTTCACAGTCAATGTGGATATTTCAGTGATGCAGTGCTTTCCAGCCAGACTCTCCTGTGGAATTTTATGTTAGAAAGGGCAAATAAGATATTATGAAATGTTTTTCATAGTAAACTTCAGACATGGACTCTTTTGTGTTGGAGCCACACAGAATAATTGTTCATATAAAGATGTCTGGTTTATGGCAGTGAGTTTTACATTTTGAAACTTGTGGGTTAAAAGAGCATAACTTCTACACCATGAGAGGAGTTTTCTTGCTTTTTGAGTGAGCATGAACATTTGCCTCTTACAGTTGTTAAACTGAACCTGTGCATTTAAAGGCTTTATGTTGATTCCTTCCACTGTTGCTAGGTTAAAAGGCCTTAAAGGAGAAAGCTCTTTCACAGATAGCAAGTCCCAGTAAAAAGGTTTATCATTGTGTTTATTTGCAGAAGAGTCAGATTGGTTTGCTAATACATTAATTTTTTAAAAAATCTTCCTCAAGCTAGATTTTTTAGAAACTAAATGCAAGGCTTTGTAAATCACAATGATGAGTTCCTGTTTACAAATCATATTCTTGTGAAGCCAGGCACTGTTCCACTTCTTAAGAGCTCTCTCCTTTTCCATCTGTAAGAAAATAATTTCAGTACCAAATAGGGAACCATGACTCTGAGTTACCTGGCTCTGTTTTACAGCATCTCATAGATACCTGGTGCTAGCAATAAGCTGGGGGTTTTAATTGTGCTTATTGGCTCTTTTTAAATGTTGTCTGTCAGGTTTCATGGTGACTTATTTCTTCAAGGAAGGCAGTCTGCAATTCAGTATCTCCATACAGGACTGCAACAGGATTGTGCTTAAGTTCTGTATTGAGCACAATTTGGTAGCCAAGCACTTGCTGGGATTGGTATTCTTTAATTGTTGATTTCATACTTAATAGATGAACAGTAGATTGTCTAGGCAGTATCATTTAGATCGGAATGAGCTATGATATATAGCATTTGTTTGGGATATAAAACTGAAGACTGTGGATCTGAGATCCCATTTAGATTGCTAGTAAAGATTAAAACTTCCATCTTGAAACTTCTATCTTGACTGGGCTTTGTTCTACAAATTATCTGGAGAAATAGTACTGAAGATAATTACATTTCCTACAGCTGTTTCTTTAAAGATTATCCAAATGCATTAGCGCACCTGTAAAACTAAATAAAATTAAGTTAAATATGCTGCAACTAATATACATTTCCCCACTTAAGATAAAGTGCAGAAGACAATAGAAATGGAAAACGAGTGCATTCTGGCTCTAGATGAAAATGCTGCTATTGAACTCTTTCCAGAACAACATGTACTTGGATCAGTATTAAAGGGAAGTATTGTTCATGTTTAAGCCAAATGACCTCGTGCATTGATAGTGCACAGCATATTTCACAGTTATATAAATACCTAAACTGTTTTTTTTCTAGTCTATAAAACAAGTAAATTAGAATTTAAGCTAAAAGTAAAGGAAAGCTGTCTGCCTTAAGTATTTTTGTTCTGAAATTGACTCCAGTAGCTGCTCTGTTATTGTTAGAGGGAAGCATGCTACTAACTTAATGATTCCAGGAAACAAGATATGTGACATGCTCCTCTATTTGACATTAAAGAGCCCCTCAAAGCTGCATTGTTATACTTTAGGTAAAAATGTCAATAGGCTTCCACTTTATTTCAGTTCCTAAAGTAATATTTAGCAATGAACAGATCTTTCCTCCATTATAATGAATACCAATAAGAAGATCATTGCAAATGCTGGCAACAGGAAATATTTCTCAAGGAAGTGAAAAAGACTGTTGTCTCATTTCTGCTTTCATTTCATTTATCTACATCTTTCACATTGCTTTGCTTGTTTTAATTTCCTTTCTGTCAACCACTATTTTTGCTCTGTACTCATGCATGCAGTGGTTTGTCAAAGACTGTTTTAGTCTGTATGAATCACTGAAGAATCTTGTGGAAGAAGTTAAACACTAATGTCACCAATAAAAGAACATGAAATTTCATACCTTCTTTTAAAGAAGGCTTGTTAATAAATGAGCACAGTGTTGATGTCAGTAGAAGATCTCAAGCACCCATTTTGTACTTTAGCACTAGGTTTTTGTACAACTGTTAGTTTATATAATTAACTGTACCTTAAAACATTAGTAATGGAGAATGTTTTCTTTCACATAGATTACAGAATAAAAAAGGAGGAAAGTAAGTGTGGCATCATTAAACATCAATATATGTCTATTGTAGTGCTTGTTGCAAACACCAATATGATCTAGATCAAATTGAAAGTCTTGAAGGTGTTACATGGATGTACAGAGTTGTATAGAGAATTTGCTATTTTGTGCAGATCTACAATAAACAGGTTAGAAAGACTGCAGGTTTGCTCACAAACACAGAAGTCATATTTGTCACAAAACCAGGGTGTTTTGGTAAATTGGTATCAATGATGCCAGTTTTCGGCCTCATCTTTACTCTAGGCAAGTATTTGTTTACTGTCAGAATTTTCACCTTATTTTTTTTTTCCTTCTTTGTTGTTTTCATTTTATAACTCCAAGTGAAGGGATTAATGATTCGAAATATTAAAAGCCCCTTTTATTTTATCTTATTGTGAAGCCTAACCAGTCTTCTCAAGCAATAATTCTTAAGAAGTTACATCCTGGGATATTGTATTTTGTTTTAGTTTGATAGTTTGACATGAAGTATTTACAAAATAATGTTTTTAAAATGTAATAAGCTTTTGGGCAATACTCTCAACTAGGTTTACCTGATGAAGGGATTTTTTTCAACATCAGCACTGGAGGATAATAAAAATGAGGAGTTTTGACTTGTGTATTTTGGTAAACAGGGGGATTGGCACAATAGTTTAATAAGCAGCCAAGGAGGATGTAGTGACAGGACAGTGTGGCATAAGTGAGTCATAAATTTTATTTGAAGGATTACAGTAATCTATTACATGCCTATTATAAATATAAGGACTTAATTTGATTAATCTAGAAGAATTAAAGTTTTTATGTTATTATGAATATATGGTAGCAAATATGGACTTTTTAAGTGCATTTGTTTCATTGTTTTGGGGATGCTTGTAGCTTGAATGAAAAGTTTTTCCCCCAGTGTTTTAGCCAAAGTTGTTTGATGTTAACTAGGATGGATTTTGGGGAATATTACATCCTTTCTTGGATTATAGAAAAGGGTTCCTTAAGGTTCTGTTTATACACCACATGACACTTATAAATCTACTCATGAATGACTTCACAAACAGATTTTGTGGGAAAAATATTAAATTATTAGCCCCCAAACCTGTAAGCTTTGTTTTTAGGATTTTCTGATCTAAGAGACTATGCTGGCCATTGCAAAGGTTTTTTTGTAATGGTATATTTACAACCTTTTGATAACAAAGAAAATAATGACATTGCTATCTTGAATACGTCTCACTTGTTGATCTAAAAAACAAAAAAACGTAATTTTTATGAAATAACTTATACAATTGTTAAACTTGTGCAGATACTTTTAAGACTGGAACAAATATTTATACTGAACTGGAGTTAATTTCTTTAGTCTCTTACTAGAATTTTATGGGCACTACAATTTACCAAGTAAGGGAAATCTATAAATATCAGAAGCTGCACACACTTGGGTATTATTTCTGTATGAAAGTACAATATATGCCATTTTGCATTTAATACAGTCTTGCCTAGCAGTCTGATTTTTGACTGTTGTTGTGATCTGTTTTATGTAACTTATGGCAAGTTTACATATTTTCATGACTGTTAATACTAAATTCTATACTAGCAAAAGGTTTAGGAGTCCTTTACAAGGAAACATCCAATACCATGTGGTCATTTTGACAATTTATGAAATGGAAAAGGAGAAAAATAAACAGCACCAAGCCTGACAGAGATCAAGAAGTGTTTGGACAATACTCTTGGGCACAGAGTGTGACTCTTGGGGATGGTGCTGTGCAGGGCCAGGAGCTGGACTTGATGATCCTTGTGGGGCCCTTCCAACTGAGCACATACTGTGATTCTGTGATCTGTTTAGTGAAATATCCATGTTTTAGTACTGAATTCTCCTGATACCATACATGGCTGGAAGTGTATTTATGTTTTTCTTCATTTAAAACAGTTCACAAAATGAAGAACTGACATAAAAATCTTCAGACTCATATCCTTATTTTTAAAAAGGAAACCATAGGGGAAACAAACTCAAGTGGGAATTTAGCAAGATACTACTTGTAAATCCCACTATCATGTCAGCATCCCTGCCTATTATCACAACCACTGGGGTGTTTTGTGCTCTTTTAAGTGACATGGATGAGATTGGATAAGTTATACTTTGTGTTAATCTCATGTTCCCTAGACTGCAAGAGTTCAAAGATAATTCTTTGCTTTCCTATGGTGAAAGACTTAGATTATGTGCAATGTCTTTTGGGCTATAAATCAGTAAAAAAATTGTACAAGTGAATAATACAGGGTGAAAATAGGTATGTTAGCTGTGTAACACTTCAGAGGAACAGGGATGAAATCCATGAATTCTAGCTTGCAGTCAGCCCAGCATAGCTGTGAACAGACCCCATTACATTTATTCCGTGGTACTGTACAGTCTTCTAGAGCTGAGAGCTTAAATTACTTGTTTTCACATAATGCTGGTGTAAACAGAGCCACTGAATAGCTGAGACTTCTGTATACTAAATAGCAATTACTTAAGGTTCTTTTTTTTTTAAGTGTGACTACTGAAATTAGCCTTACTGAGGAGTCAGCTGCTCAGTCTTCTCCAGCAATAGCTCAGTGAAACCCTTACAAGCTTTGGGCTGTATCTTTGCAGTAATTAGCCAGTGTAAATAAATATGTAAGAGAAACAGTCATATATTCACAGGTTTACTTTGCACAGGCAAATAAAGAAATGATAGTCAAAGCAGTACGTTCATGTTTTTCAGACTTCACTCTGTCTCCATAGATTATTTTTCTGGTTAAAAAAATCAAGAATCTTCCAAAAAGCTGTTCAGTGCACACAGATTAAACACCATCTCTGAATGTAATTCTCCAGAGGAGTTTTGTTGGTTGTGAAGAGAGACCCTGTAAGTCCCCGATCTTTAAAATCTGATTTAGCCAGACAATGCAGATGTCTAAAACTGAATGGTGTTGCATACAGACTGAAACTAAACTCTAAAGCTTGTGCTTTATATTCAGATTTGAATGTGATAAATGTGGTATACATAGACTGCATCAATCAAATTGACTAAATAGAGTTAAACTTAAAAATACCAATCAGATCATCCTGATAAAAGTTCTTAGTTATATTTATTAAACAGTTATGTGAATGATGTATTTATTAATCTAAGTATCAGCTTTAAAACATGGACAGTAGTAATGAGGAAAATAAGTAAGCAGTGATGTACCTATAACACAAAATGCGTAGTTCATGATGGAGGATTTTTGACTGTGGAAAATGTGAAAAGTGAAAACAAAATCTGTCAGTGATTTTTAATAGGAAAGAATTTATATCAAAACTAAACATGTACTTTGAGGGGTGTGTGAAACCAAATGTGCTTCAGATTGTGTAACAGGCAATTATTGCACATAGAATTGAGCTACAAACTTTAGCAACTAATTAACTGGTGTTAGCCAGTACAGTTAACTTTTGACACTTTATATTGCCTTACACTCTTCAAATTTACGTTATGTGAATTAAGGACAAATGTTTTGTTAATTTGGAACCAGTGACCAAGCTTGAGATACTTAATTTATATCACCTCTATATATGTGGGTGGCCAGTGATTTCACACTCAGTTTTCTGTTCCTGCAAGCTGTAGGAAGCCATCTCTGTCACTGTTAAGAATTGATTCCAGTTGGCTGCTACAAGTGTTTGCTTTTGTCTTGCATCAAAAGATGTCCAAGTTACTGTTAGTGGCATGTCTTTAGAATATCTTGCCATCTGCTGCACAGGACTATACGTTTGCTGGTTTTTCCAAATTTGAGCATTGACTAATTAGGACCATGGAAAAAATTAAACAAAAGTTGAGAAGGGAAAAAGTAATGGGACAGCTGAAAAGAATCACTGGCATTCCGATATACTCTTTAAATAAACACAAGCTGTTTCATGCACTGTACTTGTTTTGAGCCTTACTTTTCTGTCTGTGGTATACAGCATTTATCTAGGCAATCATATCTATTTTTGCCAAAACATTTAGAGAAATAAGAAGTGTTCTACTATAGAGGCTCTGAAAATGCAGCCTGACTTTATAACACAACAGAGTTAGGAGCTGGATCACAAGCAAAATACTAGAAATGTGAAATTTGAAAAAAAATTTCTTCCCTTCTAGTTTCTTGAAAATGAGACTGTTTCACTCTGCAAAGGTTTTAGGGAAGTGCTTGATAGGTAGATGTCTCAAAGGGCTGGTAGCATCATTTCACTCTTACTGCTGTCCATTTGATCCCAAGAACAGGTTTACTTATTGTGAAAGGTGAACTGTGATGTTTCTCTAGGAGATAAACCATCATCAGGCGAATCTGGAACCTGAGTGCTAAAGAATGAGACTTGTTCTTTGCTAGGTGTAATCTTTATTAAAATTTTCTGTTTATTAGTCTTTTTGCATTAGAGTTCTTTTTGTGGTGCAGAGGGCTGTCTTCTCTGAGCCAACCAATGCAAGGAGCCTAGGAGGTACTCCCAAGAGTCAAATTTGGCACCTGATTTAATCAGTTAAAACTGAGCTAGGAAGTCTCCTCAGTTTGCCCCAAAGTCAGTAGAGTTAAAAAATACACTTGGGCTATTTCTGTGTAATAGCTGTGGTTTTAATTGGTATGTACAATAAGAATGCAATTAGACCTGGGAGATCAAACAACCTTTAAAAAACCCCAACACAACCCCCACAAAAGCAATGGCTAACAAACAGGAGGGTTTTGTTTTAAATTCTTGTTGTCTTTTTCGTTTAGAAACCCCCATGGTCAGATGAAGCTTTGTTGTAAAGGAACAGATAACACAGTATTTGAACAGCTTCATCCAGCCATGGGGTACCAACGTCTTTGGCATCCAACTGTTTTGGTGTAAGTGCTTCTGCTGGGGATACTGATTCAAAAACTCATTATCCCGTCAACATATTCAACTTAAAATAGAGGTTTAAAAATCGTGTGGTTTGAATGTTCTTCTAAATGTAAAGATATATATAAATGCAGGAGGACTTCTTGATTCAGAGCTAGAATGTTTTGCAGTGAAGTTAGGCAAATCGGAATTATGATTAGAGAGTTAAATCTACTGAAATTATATGGGTTCTGAGGTTTTACACTAATATTTAAAGCATTTAGAATATTTACATTGTGCAAGTAATCCATATTTCAGAATTCCTAGCTAGAAATCTGTGAAAGTCTATGAATGTGAATACAAATAATCCAGTTTCATGTTATTTTAAAAAGTTAAAAGCTCTCTGCTTGTTTTCAGGGGTCTACCCTAATGTAAACTAAAATAAGCATTTTACTTAGTTTTCCTTTCTTGCTTGAAGAATTCATGTTCTCTGTAAGTGTCCATGTCTAATACAAACCATTCCATGATTTTTAAAATATGTCTGACATAACAAAACCATCATAACATATATTTAATATGGGTTACAAACATAACTATTGTTTTTCTCTCTATAATAGAGCTTTCTTGGCTTTCTTTTAATCTTTTCCAGAAGGCCAACATGTTTTATATGAAAACAAAGTTGGAATCATAAGCTCGGATTTTTTTTTAACATCTCCTCGGATGATAAAACCTTGACTTTTTGTTCTTAGTCTGCAAGGTTAAGGTTGTGTGTGTGGCCAGGGTACAGCTGCGGTCTGGGTAAGGGACCAAGCCTTTGGTGTGGCTGAAGCCACAGTGTCGTGCAGCACACACGCCCTGAATTAGATGGTGATGGCTGGCTGGGTTCCTTTAACCTCTTTCTGTCAGCTTGCACCTGTGACTTCAGAGTCAGTGACTCTCCTTTTCCTCTCTTCCCCTCTTCCTTCCTTCTGCTTTTCCCCCTCACACTTCTGCAAATCTTTTTCCAAACAAGTAGTTTTTCCTTAATGCTTCATTCATACAGCTTTGTAGTCCATTAATTTTTGGTATTTAATGTTTTTCTTTTCATTGTAATATCTTACTTATACCAGAATTTATGGAATAATCAAGATACCTTGTTGTTAATGGTAAAGCATACAGCAGCCTGTTTTGTTGATGTGTGTTTAAAATGAAAACATTTCTGGAAAAACATTTCCTCCCTTTTAGAAATGAAACTTCTCATGATCTTTTCACTTCAAAGACATTTACTCACTTAAATTTCAAGTTATAAGTAATGCAGTATATTTTGCTTAATAAAAGTGCCTCGTGTAGTAGAGTACAGTGAAAGTACAAAATTTGAATGCCACCACAGATATACTAAGATTGATATTCAAGAAATAAGTTATCTGAAGTTTTTGAGTCCAGTGGTCTTTCTTAGGACTTTACCCAGTGCAGCTGTAATGGGCATAGGTCTTTAGGATACCACGAAGGATGAAAATCATAATCACGTCTGTTTCTTAATATGTTTAGGAGTCTTGCAATTTGGCAGTAAATTATATGTATCTATGTGTACTGGCCAATTTTTACCTAATTATATCCTTATTTTTCTAAGTGCTAACTAAGGCTCAAAATTATCTTGGGGGCTTATGGCAAGGAAAACATAATTGACTTGGCCATGAAACAGCAATGTGGAAGTGTTTTAATTGCAGATTATTCTGCAAGCCTTTGTAATAAATGAAGTTTGCATTCTACCTCTTTCTGAATACAGTACTTAACTACTTGTATACAAATTTTGTTTGTAATATGCTTGAAGTATTAGTTTTGAAGGACAGGACAATTCCACAAGTGAATTCTGGCTTTTTCATATAAGCTTGTATCTCTAGGAGTGTACCTCACTTACTGCATAAGAAAACCAAAATGTAAGGAGTGATGAAGCCTCACTCTGGAGTTGGTGTGAACATAGTTTCCCTAACCCAAGCGGTGCTGAGGTGCTGTGTTAATCAGTGGTGCTGTGTTAATCAGGTGCTGTGTTAATCAGTGGTAGAAGTGAAGGTTGCCGTGGCTGCTGTCTCGTCGTGCCCTGGGTGCTGCCCTGGTGCCAGCCAGTCTGATTGTAGGTGCAGGAGGGCAGACTTGGCTTACTTGTACAGGCTGGTGCTGCAGCATCTACAGCAGATTCTGTCTGTGTCAAGCCCTTGCAGTTGGCTGCTGAGGAACTTTTGAGCTATTTTAACATCTTTGAAAACGATGGCATACTCATTTGTTGGAGATGGTTGTGAGTGTTCTTGTCAATGAAGGATGACATCTGAAAAGTGACGAGCACCACAAACAACAAGGATTTCTAGACACTGTAATCTTCAGCTTTATCATGCCTAACAGTCCAGCAGCCTTTTAGCAGCCCACCCGTGCATGCACAAAGAACCTCTGCATTTCTAAAGTTGTTACATTGAGAAGAGATTCCTGAGTGCCTTTGGACAGCCCGTTGTCAGAGCTGCAAGGCTCAGGTATACTCAGCACACTCTCCTGAGCTTGTAACCTTCCACGTGTAACCAATCCCTGACTGGCACACAATTTACAAAGGTTTTGAACTGAACTAAGGATTATAGGCATTTCAGTTTATAGTTAAATCACTATAGATCTACAAATGGGAAATATGTACTTGCAAGAGTTACTTTTTAATTTCTGCTTGTAATATACATGTGGTATTGACAACATTGTTATATCAAAATGCATAATTTAAACTGTGAAAATCAGTTTTGCTGAATCAATTTTACTGTTTCATAACTTATTTGAAATCGTTGTGGGAATGGATTTAAAATACAGGAGGAAAATCTAGTATGAGTACAAATCATGGAGGATTGGGACTTGAGAGAACATACGTTCAAGAATTAGGTAAGAACAATAAAAAATTATTCTTTTTCTCTTGAAAATATATTCCACTGTTAGATTTACCACAAAGATTGGCTCTAAAAGATCCATTGGTGCTGAAAGATCCATCTCAAACTTGTTCTTAGTGAACGTACATCTTCCCAGGATGTGAGATTACTTAAGTAACTAGTACTACACTGTTGTCAACTCTTATTCACCGCTGGTAATACGTGACCATTTTTTAATGCGGTTTCCTCCTCTGGTGCCCACTGTGTCTGGAGGCGCGTCCGCCTTGTCCTTGAGGCGCGGGGCTGGCCCTGTCCCGCTGCCCGAGGCCGGTGCGGGGTGAGCGGCGCCGCTGTGCAGTGCCCGGCTCGGCCCGCAGGGAGCCCGCGGGAGCGGCGGCGGCACCGGGACAGGGAGCGCTCAGCCGGGCCCGCCGGGGCTGCTGGGCACCGGCGAGGGCTCCGGGCACCGCCGGGGGTCCTGGGCACCGCTGGGACTCCGGGCACCGCTGAGGGCTCCCGGCCACTGCTGAGGGTCCTGGGCACCGCTAAAGGTTCCGGCCACCGCCGGGGGTCCTGGGCACCGCTGAGGGCTCCTGGGCACCGCCGAGGGCTCCCGGCCACTGCTGAGGGTCCTGGGCACCGCTAAAGGTTCCGGCCACCGCCGGGGGTCCTGGGCACCGCTGAGGGCTCCTGGCCACCGCCGGGGCTCCTGGTTACCGCTGGGGGCCCCTTGGCCACCGCTGCGGGCTCCCGGCCACCGCCGGGGGCACCTGGGCACCGCTGCTGCCGCTACCTGGTGATACTGCCTGCTTTTGTGCAAGCTTATTCTTGGAGATGTTGCCTGAACAGCCTTCTGAAACATATATAAAATTTTGGAGCAAAGCATCTGTAAAGATAGCATCTGCCTTGTGTTGTGGCCATTTTAGAAGCTGGATATGCTGGGACTAGTTTCCTTTAAATCTATATTAAGGTTTAAGAAAGTAAGCTGAATAATTTCTAGGATAAAAAATAGCGAAAATAAAATATTAGGTATTGGTAAAACCTGTAAATTAGTTCAATACTACAGTTACTAAAAGTGCAAAAATGGGGAAAAAAGATACCAATTTAATTTGATGGTCTCCCTTAGTGAGAAATATGAACACACTCAGATGTGCCCTACAGCCATAATCTACCTAATTGCCTATGGAGTAGGTCAGCTAAGGAGTTATGCCAAAACACTTGTACACTACTGTTATGCTATAGGAATAAGACATTCAGAAAATACTTATTAAAATGCCTCCCTATGCATGTCATATCTGTAATAGTGTTGCATCCAAGAAGAGCTTCTAAATAACACTTCAATTTCCAGTGGTGTCAGTGATTATTATTTTTTTTTCCTAGAACAATTTAGCAGCGTTTCCTTGGTGTTGAGAGAGAAAAATGAGTCCAGTAGGCTCAAAGGGTTATCAAATAAGCTCATGTGACACAGTGTTTGTTTTACTGTCCTTATTTCAACTTCTAATTTTCTCCTTTCCTATTCCTTTTCTACTTAGCATAGAGGATATTCAGCAACAAACACCCTGACCATGAGATTAACAGCCCAGTTTTAATAAATTTCTTCTGAACAGCATTATTTCAGACACAAACTTTAACTTGCACAAAACATTTGGAAAGCAAAACCAAAGTTTCCAAGTAAAAAATTCTAATACTAAAATTAAAAAAAAAACAGAAAAGAAAAAAGTTAAAAGCGTTAAAGGCATGAAGAATCTGCTGACAGACTTTCTGGTGACACATTGTAGTTATTTTCAAGTGGCCATGTTCCACCCTTACCTTCTTTTGCTTCTTTTCAAGAAAGGAAGAAATATCCATTTGGACAAAATTAAGAGCTTTGATTCTCAGCCTCTCTGTGGAAGAAGTGCGAAAGTCAAACCAGGGGCCATTTTGTGACGTCTGTCACTGGTATTTAATTAATCCCTTAGCAGTTAATGATTGTGGTCTGGTAAGTATGTTTATCATATCTTGTACTTCCATTCCCACTGCAATTGTATGTGTTCTGTGTCAGGAAAGACGTTTTTGTTATTTTTTTCCCCAAAACTGCTTCAATCTTAAAAATTGTGATTTAAAATTGTTTGGAAAAGAAACAAAAATAGTATTCTGTACGGCTTTTTAGAATAAATTTTACTAAAATGGGTTTTGTAGTCAAAAGTGTTTCACACAATTCTATCCATTCCTTATTAAAAGAGGTCATTGCTGCTATTCAGTGCTTGTGTGGGAGTAGCCAATTAACTGGAGTTTAAGTAGGCAGATATAGTACAATCTTTTTTCCTCATGTTACTTAGGAACAGTTCTTGAGCTTAAAATCATTAATATGTCAAATTAATGTCAGTGTTACCTCCAGTGGGTTTTCTAAACACCAGCGTTTTATGAGAATGCCAAAGCAATTTGGTTTGATTAGAAAATCTGGTTCCTCTCATAAGAACAAATTTGTGTTCCTTTTATGTACTTGGGGTTTGAACTCTTTAACAAAAAATCAAGGTTTTTTTGGGTTTTTTTTTATTTTTTAAATAATTTGATAGGGCTTCAGGCTTCATTCATGAGGATGTAGCTGCATTTGAAGATAGCAGTTCTACTCTTGGCCTGCTCTGACTCTTGACTGCAATGCGTGCTTTCTTCATTTCTGAGCATTTTTCTTCATGTTTCACTGCCATGTCCTGTGACTTACAGCATTCAAAAACTTCCAATCTTCCTATTTTTTCCTTTCAGAAAATTTGCTCTTTATATTTTAATGTAATCGTTTTTACAATAAATTAAATCATGTGATATGCATGCAGGGGCTATAGAATTTGTGTTCCTGGCCACATTCTCTGTGTTTAGCTGTAGCATTAGATACAAATCCTGAAGAGGATTGCTGGAGGTTATGTAATGATAACTTCAAAAGTTACAATGGGACATTCTTCCAAGTACTGAGTCAGAGAAACACATTCCTGTACTAAATGCCTCTTGAGTTGACAGTTCAATTTAGCAAGTCTTTGTTTACTCTTTAATCCTCAGAGTGTCAGCTGGAAAACTGAATGTTTTTCTCTAGTAGCCAAGTTAAGGGAGTTGTTTTTTTTTTGGAATTAAGTAGGTAAAAGTGAAATCAGTTTTGCAAGAAAATGTGTTTTATAATCTTGTTTGTGTTGGGATTATATGCGCTATATATATATGTCTGTACACAAAAGAGGACAAAGTACAATGCTGAATAGGATTTTGTTGCTTAAAATTTGAGGTTTTTACAAAAAAAGATACCCTACTCATTAAATTCCAGGAGTGATCAACATCATGTCGTTTTATAATAGTTATGAAACCAACTGACTTACCAAAAGTTTTCAGGCTCTTGCTATTGAGGCTGGTTCGGAGAAAATTCTTTGAACTTGACTGTCTGTAAAAGTGCACCTGGCTGTTGTGTCAGTCCTTTAAAAAATGCAGGAGTCTCACAGCTGATTAGGAAACAGGAAGGCAGTTACTTTGGCAATAGGAGATAGAGCTAATGTCATCAGCATGATCAAAAGTAAGGGCAAACTTAGAATTTAAAATGTCAATACAAATTATGGTTTATTAATGAATTTGTATTTTTAGCAGGCCCATTACTTTTTGAAGAATTACTTTTCCTTTTATGGAAAAAATAAGACCTACTCAGATCAACCTTTATATTTGGCACTTGAAAGGAGCTATGACAAAGAAATAAATTAGTTTGTGTGGGGTGAACTTAAACTGAGTCAAACCAATGTCTAGTCCAAGGTCCTATCTTTAGCAGTGACCAAGAGCAGATGCTTAGGAAAGAACAAAGGAAGAGGACAACCATTCCAAGTTCCTTGTGCATCTTACTCCAGTCTCTGCATCTCAGAAAGATGTGTGTTTTCTTTGTTTACTAGCCTTGATGGGGTTTTTTTGTCCTATAATTTCAGTCACATTTTAAAAACATGGTAAATTACAGCTCCCGAAAATCCTCCAAATGGTTATTATTTTCCTAAAATGTAAGGTTACTGTTCCAAATGTTTGCATTAAACATAAATAATGGACTATGACTGAAGGATTTGAACATATTGCTGTGTTTCTCAAATGGGGGGGCTGACAGCTGTTACCATTCTCCATTTTATTCACTACCCAATGTTTAAGTGTAGGATACAGCCTGTGTAGCAACAGAGAGTGTGAGCAGAGTTCTTATTCTCTGCTTGCTATCCTGGACATCCTTTTCATTCAAGGCATTTACTGTGTACTGCATTGAGTCCTTTCAACTCCCATCCTAAAAGCTTATCTTTTTCTTTAAGGAGCTTTTTTTGGTCAAAAATGGTGCATCTTTTGCTATTAGCTGAAATTTCTTTCATGACTTTATTTTACTCATGGCTCTGTCTTAGGAATAAAAAAATAATCCAAGCTTTTTGCACAAAGGTACAGTTATTTTACCCACTGTGAGCTGAACTATCAAATGCTGGACCTGATGGAACTTCTGCTGTTCAGGGGGATCATGAGCCTCAGACTGTAGTACAAGATATCTGTATTAGGGCTCACTGCATGCAAGCAGCTCAGAATTAATGCTTCAAGAAAGCAGAGGACTATTGCATTAGTCATTATGTTTTATAGCCTGTAAAATTTCCCAGCTGACTGATGTTCGTATTACGAACACAGTGTGGTGGGATTAGAATATCAGACACTATTAAGCATAGAAATGATTTACACTTAGTTAATATTTGTAACTGCTCTGTTTATTTTACTGTCAGGTATGGAAGATCCTTTTTATAGAACAATAGCTACATGAGACTATACAGTAAAATGTAACTTTCTAATTAACTGATGGACATTCTTAAAATGATATAAGATGACTTCACAATGAAAAATGGCCTGAGCTGTTTGCTTACATTATTTCATCTTGCTCCTACTAGCTTTGACCTATAAATTTGTCAGAACCTTAAATTCCAGCAGCATATTGTTGAAGCAAGAGAAATAGAAAAACAGGCCTCCACAAAATATTTAAGAAATAGATTGTTCTGTAACAGTTTTATTTCATGTTTTGCTATGGTCATCTAGTCTGGAAAGCGTTAGAATTAGTATAAAGTTAGGTTTCATTTTCTTATCTATTTTGGTGGGAAGAAGAAACAATGCAAAGGGGATTTAAACAGGATGTGTAAGGAAAAGAAGAGAAACTGGCTTAGATAAAAAATAATCATAGCAATAAATTATTTTGCATAGGTTGCTTCTTAACCATCCCTTGTGGGGTGAGAGGGACTGTACAAACTGAGTCACGAAGGCAAGCGTTGATGTGGACTTTGATGAACACTTCTGGTGCTTATTTCAAATTTCCTGTAATCTAAGATAATGTTTCCTATTGACAGTAATTGCATCTGTCTGAAACTGTCTATGCAGTAGCTTAATACCCTGATATCTGGTTTTCAGCTGTTCAGTAGGAGTTTCTTCTCTTGGCTTGCAGATGCACTCATAGAAGTTGGCATCAATAGTTAGGAAGGAATGGAAGCAGCCTTGGCTAGTGACTGACAGCCCAGTTCAAATACCTCCAGAGGCTCTTGCAGATTCCTGGCAGGCATTCCTGTTTGAAAATATGCAAGTTCTTATGGTTTCTTCCGCAAAAATTTTGCTTTCACGCTGCTGTCTTTCTGCTTTGTCATCTGTGACTTCTCTACTCAGGTTTGTTTCTGGCTTTTAAGTTTATAAATGAACAAAACAGTGACTTGTACTCTTTAGATACCTAGAAGTTACTGGAAGTCAGAAGAATGAGTTAGGAAATCTAAATATTTGAGTACAAGTGTTTTGGAAGTTAAATAAAATAATTATTGTTTCTTTTTCTGTTTTGAAAACATAAATGTATCTGACTGCAGTTACTACCCTTAATGATCTCCTTCATTTTCTCAGTTTGTTGAGACATACTGTTTTCATGTGTTATACACTTCTGCCTCATACTTAGAAGGAAAAGAGAACCATATGTTGTGCTTTAATGGTAAATCCCAGGGATTGTCTGTGTGGTTGTAAGGGGTGTGTAGATAAGCCATGACGAAATGACTGCCCCTATCTAAACTACATCTACTGCAGAAGACATCCAGTAAGTAATTCTGTAATTCTACTAAAGAGCTGTCCTGATATCTCATGTTTTTTTAGAGACAACCTAGATTTCTTACTTTCACATCACACAGCTAGCTTGGGTTAGGGCTCATTTTGGAGACTTAGAGATAATTGTTGTAGACAAGACTCTGCAGTATCAAATGGAGTAAGAGAGAGCCCCCATGAATGACTACTTGCATGGGGTCACTGAATACACTGAGAATTTTGTAAGTTGTATGGCTAGGTGGTGATTGTAGCCTCACATTGTTCTGAAGGTCTGTGCAAGAGAAGAAACAGCTGCTTGTGTCAGGATCTTCTTACTTTGATACTTAATTCAGTTATGGACAATTTTTCTCCAAGGTTTTTGATGACAATATAGCTTCATTGCCCTGGTTTCTCCTGTTCTGTGATGAGTGGATACAATACAGACATTACTGGAAACATCTTTGGCATGGATGAGATGTAGAGGGTGAAAACCATCTTATCTGCTAGTGTTAAACACAGTTGACTGTAAGGAAGACATAGTTAAGGAGTTTTTTCTCTTTGCTCATATTTAAAGATATAGACTGGTAATATCCAGCTGAGTAAAATCTGCTTATGCTTTTTCTTATCAAGAGTGCTATGGGAAACATAACATCTGGAAGGAATATGTATGTCAGTAAGTCACACTTGTCCTCAGCGTTATTGAGGGCCATGCAGAACACCTCTAGTGTATTGATAATTTACTTAAGGGAACAATAGAGATAGTGAGTTCTAATAGTGACAGAAATCTGAAACGTTGAGTCTGACAGGAAAAAACCCAATTTTTTTTCTATGTTTCACTGTTTATTTTGTAAAGTATCTTCACATGTAAGAAATGAAGTCAGATAAATCATTTGGCCCTTTCTGCTGGTTAAAATTTTCATCAAAATTAATGTGACTATATTAGGAAAGAATTCAAGCGTTTGGTAAAGTTTTTCTGAAATTTTACATTTGGTTATTAATTGGCTACTTGCACTTTTAAAATAACTCTCCATAGCAAATTCCTTTTGTTGTATAAAGCAGCTGCTCAGGATTAATGTCACGTCAATGTCTGAGGCTGCAGGAAGAGGATGGATGAGTAAAGCTAAACCTCAAATGTCAGTGAGCTCTTTATTTTTACAACAGAAAACTTTTGAAAGGGATCAAAACAGCTGTCAGGTTAGGTGAAGAAAAAAAACAATGACTTGAACACTCTATTGCTTTACTGGTGGCTTCTTTTTTTTTTAATATAGCTAGCTTGTCTTAATGACACATTAACTGATTAGGAACTATTTGCAATAGATTCCAATAGCAAGGATTGATCATTATCTGCTTTGTATGCTGAGCACTTTTTCTGACATCTAATCTGCTTCATTGAGACTGTTTTCTTACTCTGTGTTGCCATATACAAGTGATCTGCAAGCAATCCCTCTGACAGCAATGTAACACACCTAATGTATCTGTAATGACGTTTTATTACTGCCAGTTAATAGAATATTCAGAACTATCTGTTGGAATTGTTTGGAAGGCTAGTTACGACACAAAAGAATGGAAGGGAAAAAAAATCAGTGCCTGTCTTTGGGAAGGGAGAGAAAGCAGGTACAATGTTAAAGATAAGTGAACTTTAGCTCAGTTGCAATAAAAAGAAATATTTGTAAAAAAAAAAACCCAAAATCAAGGTGATTAACAGGCAGAACAAATTTTTCGTGGGGAAATTATACCAAGCTGGTTTAATTTCTGTCTGTCAGGGCATGTGCCCTTCTCCTCTGTGACTAGAGGAGAAGCAGTTTGACATGTATCTCAACTCTGAGGTTCATATAAGCAGGCTGGTAAAACTTAGTCTTGATGCATCTCCTGTCAGGTGGGTACTGGTCTTTTGTAGGAGCATTTGGAGGTAGGTGTCAATGCTTCTTTAACTGGAAAGTTAAGTACTGAGTGAGGACTGGCAGGAGTCAGTCCTGGCTCAGGTGCTACTTACTATTTTCATTAGTGATCTGGATGATGGAATAAAGACTCACTCACTGAATTTGCATTTGAGCTGAAGCTGGAGGGCACAGATGTTTTATTCTAGGACAAGATTTAAATTGAAAATTATCTTTGCAAATTGGGAGGTGCTCTGAGAAGGGAAAAAGAATACAAGTAACAGGGATGATGGCAAGCTCCCACAGATAGAATTTAGGAGATATCTGCTGCCCAAATTCCATGATAGCAACAACTGGGTAAGAAACAATTGTGTAGAAAAAGATCTTGATATTACACTAAGATTCCATGTGACTTGACTTGACAGTGCTGCAAAGTTATAGGGAAGGGAGTGACCTGATGGTGTCACACTTTAGTATGACCAGGCTTGGTAGTCACATTCAAGGGAAGGTGTGGACCGGATGAAGAGAATTATTCACCGAGGTGAAGGGTAAGAATGACTAAGTGCTCAGGAAATATGACTTACAAGAAAGTCAAGTGGAACTGGGCTTTCTTCACTGAACCTTTCATATCAGTTCTTTGATATATGAACGGCTGTTGCAAACCCAAAATAGATGCATGTCTCTTGTGAATGCGATGTATAAATGCAGATAAATTAAACTAGATACTTGGTAAATTAAGATAAAGGGAAATGGAATACATTTCCTAAGCTATTGTGGTGTCCATAGTTCTTGACATTTCCAGCAATTTCATACATAGACTTGATACTATCTTGGGGCAGAAAGTGGTCTAGATTTTCTTGAGTGCTTTCAAGTCCTAAGACTTCATGAAAATAGTTTTATTTACTTACTGATGTTATTGGTTAACATTTGGTTTCAATCTTGTGTGATTTTTGTTGGAAAAGCTGTTTCATATGAGATGTTTGATTCTTACATATCTTGGGGCAAGAAACACCTGCAGTAATGACGATTTATAAGCAAGTTAGCTGACCAGGTCAGTGAAAGCACATTTAAATTGGAATGGTGTACATACATAGCTGTGTGATGTATCGGTGTAACCCTGGATAAGATCTGGGGTCCTGCTAACATGAAATAAAGATGAACTGTCATGTTGATCACTACTTCCAGAAAGTAAAATATTTACATTAAAAGATAGAAGTAGTGCAAATAAATTGAGAATGGAGAAATAACATTGTTGCTTCTAGCAGCATGGAGAGGAAGTAGAGCTTCTTGATGTTTTATAGTTCATAATCCTGTGATCTAGCTATATCTCAAACTGCTTCTGGATGTCAAGGTGATTCCTTTAGCCAAAAGGTGTTTACAACAAGGTAAATTTACTTTAAAAATAAGTATGTAATCTGTGTCCTTTGCACCCTGAATAAAAAAATACACTGGAAGTTAACTAACCCATCCCCTATTTTGTCATTTTGCTTTCTGTTAAAACTTTGTTGAATTTGTAATGAAAAAGATAGCAATTTATGTTTTTGTTTAACATAGTTTCATTCCAGAACCAACAGAAAGGTGACAGTAACTTTACCACTAGCTATGAAATCTGTAGTCATTGTACATGGAATCTGTAGACTTAGACAATTGTAAAAGGCTAAATTATATGTGGAATAAACAAATTAATTTTCTATACCTAATTTTCATTAAATCAATGACAACTCAAAACTTAGATTTTACGGTAATATACAGGATGTGGTGATGTTGTAAGAAGGTATTATTCATTTGTCTTGGGAAAATTTGAGAACAAATCTTGCTCAATATAAGAATTATTTTTTAAAAACCCTGAACAACCAAAAAACTCCAAGCCCAAAACATATCTGTCTTTTACCTCATAGTTCACGAGTACTTTTTTTTTTTTTTTGCTGTGAAGCAGAATGATTTCAGTAGATTTCATTTTTAAGTGGATGAGTAATCTTTTATAAAAGTAGATGCTTAAGAATTTCCCCTCGGAATCATTCTATTCCTGTATTTTGGATAGTCCTTATGAAGAGAATCTCTAAACAAGTTACTTTCACCATACCGTTGGTTTGCTCAGAGATTATAGATTCTTTTTGGAAGGGAAAAGCAAGGGTGCAGTAAATGTTAACATTTTCAAGAGTTTGGTATGACATATTTAATGTCGGAACATTTGTATTGTAACAGTCTTGTATTTGCACATTTGCTGTTCTTTTGAATGAACGATGCTCATAGAATATTTTTACTTCTATAATTGTTCAGTGTGCAGTTGCTTTTTTAGCAGAAAAGTGTTGACCCTGACTGTGTGCCTCTAGAAGATAATTCTCTTCCTAAAAAAAGCCTGAGATGTGACAGCTGAGACACCTCATGAAAATGTTTCTTTCCTTCTAATGAAAGTACTTGAACATAGTTCAGCGTCTGCATCTAAAAGATGTCAAGAATTACTTAAAATGAATCCTACTCATCCATGGCTCAGGCCAGGCACCTAGAATATGAGAAATATCTGTATTGTGGGAAAGTAATTATTTTCCCCCTTTATTGAAAGTAAATTATTTAATATTAATAAAATGGGCGGATAATTTGCTTCCTTACTTATGATGCAGACTTGCAAACAGGTCCAAGAACCTCAGCATCAGTACTAACATATTAGTAAGGCAATTTGACAGGAAACTCCATTCCAGCAGTAGAACACCTGGAGTTATGTCTGAAAGGGCAAGGACAGCACTGATGTTAAAAGCAAATAGTACCAGCAATGCCGAATAGTTGATTTTCTTTGCTAGTCTATAGTATTCATGTAACTCACAGCAGTGGTGTATAAATGATTCTTCAAGTATTAGGATCAGACCAAGTCTTGGGTAAGCTGTTCGTGATACTGGCTGAAGTCATTTTTGCCTAGAATGTCTTCTCTATTGTCTAAAATTTGAATGCTTTACACTGAAGGAAGAAGTCAGTCTTACAGGTTTTGTAATGAGCCTGCAAAAGCCTTTTCTTTTTAACTTCATTTGAAGGAAAATGAAGAAATTTTTCTTTATTTGAAGAAAAATATGGTAGTGTTTGGCTATGTCACAAAGCACATTCACAAGTGTGCTGAAAGAACACAGGGTATTTGTGCATGTCTTGAGAAGAAAAATGTGGGTAGGGTTTAAATAAAAGCTGCTGCTTGATTCATTAGACCAGTTACAAGGGAACTTGACTGGTAACACATAATTTTTTTCCGGAAAAAAAGGAGGTTATGTAAGCTTATGTAAAAATACAGTAGAACTGTGTATTCAGAGGATGAATTGAAGGCTTTTAGAATTAGGGAGCTCAGTCCAAAGTAAAAGAAAACTACTAATTGTATTTTTGACAGACATTACTCTTACCATTTTTGTAGGCTGTCAGCCCTGAAGCTCATTCAGATCTTTTGGCGTGCATTGGAACACATGAAATAAATTATGAAACTGACATAAAAGGGAAACTTATAAAGTAGGAAATTTGTGCTCAATTTTTTCCACAACCAGTTAATATACTGGTGGTGGTTAGGGAAACTACCTGAAGGAGCAGAAAGATGACATTTCAGAGTAAATAAATCCTACAAAGCTCCAGAGAAATGCAGGCATCAGGCAGCATTATAAGAATTTGATGTCACAGTAGAGTCAGTGTTTTGTGACAAATGCAAGATGAATGCACTAAACGTGCTATTTGTAAGAATTTATAAGAAATTGTTTGTTTACTCAAAGCCCAGTTGGACTGGATGCTTAATGTATTTGAACTCCTAACGAGGACAAATTGAGGTCATGAATCTCCCTGATAAACATGAGTATATACATATGCTTTGACAAATGTTGCTGATCCACAGAGCTTTGTTTTTTAGCTAATGAATCATAAAATGATTTGAATTGAAATTAATCTTTAAAAGTCTTCTAGTCCAACCCCTTGCCATGGGCAGGAACATCTTTTGCTAGGTCAGGTTACTTAACCTAACCTTGAACACTTCCAGGGATGGGGCATCCACAACTTCTCTGAGCAACATCTTTTGGTGTCTCACAAATGAATTTCTTCCTTACAGCCAATAGGGATGGGGCATCCTTCACTTTAAAATGGTTGTCCTTTGTCCTGTCACTGCAGACTCTGATGGGAGTGGCAACACAACTTGCAGGAGGATTGCTCCTTTGTGTCACTGGGCACTGACATGAGGCTGACTGGCTGGTAGCTCCCATGGTCCTCCTTATTATCCTCTTTAAAAATGGGTGAGATATTCCCACTTTTCCAGTTACTGGGACTTTGCCTGACTGCCTTGACTTTTCAAATATGATGGAGAAATTCTTTGTAACTACACCAGCCAATTCTTTCAGGACCTTGGGATGCATCTCATCAGGTCCAGTAGACTTGTTTATGTAATTAAGCTGTCAGTAGAATGAATTGAAATGTGTGGTCATTCATGCAGTTGAAAATAGAACAAAAATTTTAGAGGATGTTCCTTCTCAGCTCGTCTTTGTCAGTCCCATCTTCTTGCTTTCCTTTTTGTTTCAGCTTGAGTCTTTCAGTATCTTTCAAGAATGTTAATAAATGTACTGTACTGGAAATTTTTAAAGTAAACCACCCCTCTCTATCCCCCCCAATCTCTTTTCAAATCCACCTGTAATCTAACAAATTTGCTTTATGATGCTGAACAATTTATGGCTACTGGAATGCATTTATCCAAATGGTATGAAACTGATTTATCTGCATCTACTTCTATGAACACAGGGGCTGAGCTCTGAAGTACCTACTTTGTACACCAAGAGTGATGCCTGCTGCCTTTAAGAGTTGTGTATGTGGTTCCAGAAGATCATCCTCAGGTAAATTGGGCTGAAATAATGACTCTGGAACTGCTTTATCACTGTGATGCCAATAATCACAGGACAAGAGTATGTATTTCTGTCTTTACCAAATGTTATACTACTTCCTGGTGAATAATGTATCTGGTATAAGTTAAAACACCCATTTGGCCACTGTAATATTTTTATCTGGGACACAGTCTTGTGGCAAATAAGACCAAGATTGGGAGTCTCTGCAGAGATACTACAGCACCTATTTAAAAACTTTATTCAATGGCATTATTTACTCCTTGGTGAAATCTTTTTTCTGCATTACTTGTTTATCACTGTGATATTCTGATAATCATCCCTGCACTGTGAACTGAATTAATTGGTATTTCTCAACCACAGATGCAATCCAAGCAATTGTTTTTGTAATTAAACTCAGTTTCCAGTTTACTTTACTTTGCTTACATTATCTGGTTAGGCAATCATTGTCTGGAACATAATAAAATAATCTAAATGACTGTTCTTGTAAGAATAAACCAAACAATAATTAATATGATATTGCTTCCTTAGGGACATTCTTTGAAGATTTCAATGAAAAAAAAAGAGAAAACAAAGAGAAATCAATAGAATATGGGAATTGTGTTGCCATAAAGGCTTATTTGAACACTTTATTTCATTTGAAGTGCTTAGAGAATGTTGAAGAATTAAATGGAAAAACTAAAATATTTCCTATGGCAGGAAACCTTTGAGGCAAAAGTGTAATGAATCATGTGAAGAATATTGCTCAAGGGCAGTTCCTGTTCTTAGAATTGAATGAGCTAGACCTCTACAAAACTGTGGTGTCAAGTGTGTCTATTTTGTGTACACATTTGCGTGTGCCACTTTTTTATTCAGACTTTTATAGGCATAGTTAAACTGGATTAGCAGCATTCTTCACTGTAATCCATAGTAGACTTCTGAAAGGCAGAGTAAATACACAAACAATGGCCTGCAGCAAGGCTTCCTGTCACTGACAGATACACACTACTGTCTGATTATGAGGTAGTCACTGGGAAACTAATGGTGTGAGCACCTGTAAGTCTAAACATTTTTCATAAAGTTTATCACATTAATTTCTGCTCCTAAATGAGGCCTTTGAATGCCTTGCTATGCAAATAGTGACACCCCTGCAAACAACTTAAAAAAACCCAAAACCCAAAGAACAGCAAGAGATGCTAGCCCTTCTCTAAAGCAGGGTGCAAAAGCATTTTGTACTAGTAATGCTTCCATGTTTAGAACAGACTTCATAGATTGTCGTGATTGAAAAGATGCTGCCTTTCCTTGCTGTGTACTCCACCTGTATGGAAACGAGTTACAAATGTTCTGTGACTCATTATAGGCCTCAAATGTATTTGCCTTTCCCCTGACAGCAATGCAAACCCCTGAAAATTATCTTGGTAAACTGTTGGATGCCACTGTTCAACTAGAAAGGAAATATGATTTAAAAATGCCTTGGCCCCACCTTCCCTCACAAATCTTTTTGTGCTTTGCTGGTTTCTGCTATTAGCTTCTCAATGAAGGGCTATCTTTTCCTGAATTCCTGTAAAACTGTCAGTGTATTTTGTGAACAGCTATGGACAAATAACACAAGTGGGTAACACTGAGTAGCTGCTATTTTTAAAAAGGTCTTATGGCTTATTCCAAAATGTATTGCTTTATTCAGTGAACTTGGGCCTGGAGTGGGCTATGTGTGTATTTTATAAATATTTTTTTCCTGAACTAAGCTCTTGGAGTTCCTTTAGAATACAAGAAGACATAAGGATGTAGTTTAAATTGCTGCCAACTATATCGAGACTGAGAAGAGCTGTGGAAAATCTTAATTTTCTGGAGAAGGTTAGACTTGGATGCACCAAATACTAGTTGCAAGGGGACTTTAAACATTTAAGTATCCAACAGAAAGGAATCTATCCTTTGTCAGAAAGGAAGCACTATAAATAATTAGATTGAATGCACAGTCTATGATCTGTGTGGAATGAAACAATATAACCAGTGCTGTTATTACTGGGAGAATGAATGTAGATGTAGAAAGGAAAATCCACTAAAACCAAATGTCCAAGTTCAGCAATGTGCTGAATTACATGTGACATCTACTACATGTGAGACAGCTAAAGAAGATTTTAAACCAAAAGAATTGTACAAATGATTTTCAATAATTTACAGTTATCTGTCCTTTCTTAATGGAAGGACATAACACTTCTGTGTTGAGAACATACATGTAACTAATGAGTTTACTGACTGCAGGAAGGAGCAGGATTGTAACTAACCTTGTACATGCACACTAAAGTGTTTACTGGCTCATATCCTTAATGACTTTTAAGTTTGTTTTAAGATATGAAGCATGATTATTCAAAACTATTTACATTACTAGAAAGTTCCAAGACCATGAAATTCAGAAGTATTCCTGTGGTTTTGCTTATGGCACCTGAAAAATGTAATCAATTAATCTGTTTTGCATCCCTGTTAAAACCACAGAATGAAGAAACGTATCTGAATTCTTCAAATGCTGTAGTAAAGTTTCCTGTAATTATTCTTTCTGCTCTACAAATGGAGGACTGAATTTTACCCTATGCTAATGTCAATTATCTTAACCAAGCATTCAAAATTTAGGTATTATTTTTATCAGCTCATTTACTTGATGCAGTGTCTGTAGTCTATTGTGCTGTACCTAATAATACCCAATGTAACTTGGACCATCTGGTAAATGTGCTCAAAGGAGGGTCAGGCCTAAAATAGGTAAGGTTTGCAAGTGAAAGATACTCATGGGAGCTCATGAAGCTCCAGATTTAGACAATGCTGTGTTTCATTAGCAAAGATTTGAAATAATCTCTAGCTTGGTAAAGGAAACAAAGAGTATATAAGAGAAAGCAGGAATGTTCACCTTCAGATCCCATTCTGGCTTGATTATAGCCTGTCTTTGGGCTTAGAATGAGATGTTTGGGTTTTAGGTTGTTGGTTCATGATGCTGAAGAATCTTTTTTTTTCTTTTTTCTTTTGGGGACAGCTACATTAGTGATGTTAGAAATGTACACAGGTTTAGGCTGAGAATAAAGATGTTACAATGACAAGTTTACTAAGGGGGAGAAGTATGAGTCTGAAAATATCTGTTTCACAGGCTTGCTCTCAAGCTAAAGTCTGCCAATTTTCAAAAAAGTCTTATGGAGATTTGGATACTGTTGATTCTAGGCCTGCCAGAACTTTTACTGCTTTTGCATATATAGGGACAATAAAAAAACGACCTTTTCATTCCCCCAAAAATGACTATGGAAAGAATTGTATTAACAGAAGTAGTAGGTTTAGTGTGTTTTTTATCAATGTGGTCTGTTCTGCACAAACTTCTAGAATAGTACTTCACGTTTGGGCAATAGTGTTTGTGACTTGCATGACACTGGAGCAGTGATAGGTTGTGCAAGAGATCTGAGGATTAAGCCTTTTCAAATTTGGTATATAAATGAAAATACCATTTGCAATATAAAACTGGAATCGATATTCAAAGGCCAGATGCTGGTCTGTAGTGCTGTCATAACATCAAAGAATGGAAGTTGATATAGATGACGTATAGAATTGACTACAGATTGAAGGCTAGTGCTGAAAACCAATTCTTCCTGAATTGTGCAATCAGTTTGCAAAATATTAGAATGTTCTTTTGGATTAATAAATAAAATGAGAACAGTGCCTTTCTGTTTGACCTTAGAAGAATGTAGAATACAAAAATTACTGTGGGTTAAATCTTTTGTTTCTTAGACGTGTATAATTCCATTAGCCATATGGGGTAGAACAGGGTATAGGTTAAGCATTTCCAGAATCTATTTTTGCTTCTCCTTTGGGTTACTTAGACCTTGCATCAGAGGTATTCTCTGTTTATTTCTTTCCTTCCTACAGCAAATGGGGAGGGATTAGAGGGAGATTTTGCTTTACTTTACCTGCTACTCATTAACCAAACATCTGAGATACTGCAAGTGCATTGTGTATAGCAATTGCTGATAGTGAAGAATTACTGCCTTTCTCCCCAAAGACAGGGAAGAGCTATTAATTTGGGGACTGTATCTGAAACATTTTTTCTTTCTTTAACGAAGTTAATTGTGTATCTTCTTAGAATTGTAACAAAAACCTTCAATTTTTTTGTGGTATTTCACAAATAAAGGTTTTCCTTTTTACCTAATTTTTTTTTCCCCAATTTTTGCTGCCTTAATGACCTGAAAATATCATGTGCACATGTGCAGGATAGAACAGATTTTTTTCCAGTGAACTCGTTATGACACTTTTCTTTGTAGAATTATAAATACTGGCAGTTATTTTTTCAGTCAATTAAACTTCTTATAGTTGTTCCCAGCTTTGCTCTAATGCCATGTGTATATCTTTTAAGCAAAATGTACTCTGTACTAAATGGCTTTGTTTAGAGTGTTTCTAATAGAAATGTCCCTGCCACATGTATCTGCTTGGTCTGCGTAATCTCTTGTAGAATGTTTTCTGGCATTGAACTGACTGTGTATGTTTAAGCAAACATACTTCAGTTTTTTCATCTCTGTTAGTAATTAATGTAGCTTGGGGTATCCCCAGTTAATTATGGGGACAACCAAATTTTACAGAGACGTCTGCAATCAGGCATTTGGTTGTATATAATATTAAAAACAAAAATTAGAGAAAACCTTGGAAATTATGTGGGTGTGGTGAAACATTTGTTTCCCTTTTTTTAAGTGTTCTAATTTGGGGCTAAATCTCAGGTCCACTTGACGTTTGTGAGAACATTCATGTTGAATTGGACAGAAATAGTACTTAGATGAAACTGAGTCAGCTTCCAAGGTATTTCCCTTATTCTCTGTGCCTACTATTTTAACAGACAACATTGGATTTTAAGGGTATTCTGGAGTATCAAGCCATGAAGGTAAATATAAATAGTTCAGGGAAGCAGAATGTAACCCTTCAATCACTCAAACCCTGTTTTGAAAGCACAGGCAGGGTGTTGGTTTAATAATGTCCTTGAACCAGTGCTCAGCACAGGGGGAGTGTAATGCTTAGAGATCCAGTTTTCCTGAAGTCAATGAAAATCTTCACTGACTGCAAGGGATGGAAAGGTAGGGCAGTAATAATCTAGTAGTAATAATCTAATCTAGTAATAATCTTCATCCTTCCGTGGATCATCATGTGTAGTGTGGGTATGTGTGTACAATCAGACATACAGATTTATATATATTCCTTATATACATATACACGTAAAATGTTTGCATTCATACATGTACTAAGGAGAAAGAGAGATGTTCCTTAGTCTGCTTCATCAAGTGGCTTAATTTGTTTTTTAACAAAACACACTTTATTCACATGCAAGCCAGGAGAAACAAAGCGTCCTTTCCTAATCCTGCAGTTTTGTTATTGGTTTTCTCACCTCATGTGTGAGTGGAATTGAGGTTGTCACCTCATTGTGGTCAGCTCCACACCTTTTTCAGGGTAAACAGCATGCCGACTTGTATAAGCAGCATCTGAGCCAAGGCCCTTTTATAAACCAAACTTTAATTTGTTATTGTTCTGGCATCTATGAATGTGTGTGAGAGACCATGTGGGCTGGCTGTGGAAGGCACTATAAAAACTAACAGTGGAATGTTCATCTGGAGATGTTCTGTATTATTTATGAACACTTGGGGCCCAATCCTGCCACCTTCTCTCACGCCAACCATCCCACTAAGGTCAACCAGTGATTACACCTCTTTAAGAATGATATATGTGCATAAAACTTAGCTGGATTGGATATATGGATGGAATTCTCAAACTTCAGAGAAACTCTGTCTGCTGACATTCATTGGATGTTGAAATTCGTGCCTTTTGAAATTAAATAAAAACTAAATTGATATGATCTGGAAAGGAAAAAGTCTTTGTATTTAGTTATATCTTCTGTTTTAGATGTGTTCACTATAAGAATTTAATAGTGAAGACCTATATTGTGGGATTTACCAAAGAAATGTCATGGTGAGAAGTCTGTTGTACTCTCCTCCTGGTGTCTAGTCCTCAGTAAAACATCAACTAAAATTGAAAGTAGACCATAAAGTTGACAAAAAAGCAGAATTCTCTGCTGAACAATGCAGAAAATCCAGGGTAGCAATTAATGCTTGAAAACGATATATAATTAAAGATAAGTTTGTAATTTGTGAATAATGTTTTTATTTATTTATTCTGAAGACTAATTTGTGTCAACTAAATATGATCATCAGTTTAGAAACGATAGCACTTTGAGCTTTAGAGATCCTCCCCCATTTTCTAGCTTCACCTTTACACAAGCAGATATAGAGAAATGGTTTTGGCTGCTTTACCAAAAAGTTGAGGGGTTTTTTTAGGGCACATGTGTCGTGTGTTTTGGGTTTCTTCCTGCTGCTTGAACAGTCTTTCTTTTCGTGAAATATGTTATACATGGCCTAAGACCTATAGCTATTATAGGTATAAAACAAAACTAATTTTAGTAAATCCTTTGAGACATATGGTAAAAAATTCCATTGACAGCATGATAAATGTGTCTTATATTTGGCATAGCTTTAACATACCACTTTTTATTATTTTTCCATGATAATCTCTCACATGAGTAGGACTGTAATCTAAGATTGCTTGCAATGGGAAGTGTGAACTTATCACAACATGCAAACAGGACTGTCTGCCGCTTGGAGTGTAACCCATAATACTGTCTTCGAAGCTACTGTGTTTGTTTTGAGGCCTTGCCCTGGGGACAGTATGAATTGGGTAAAAGAATTTGTTACCTTTCCAAAACTGCATCCTCTGACAACCAAAGGTGCAAAATTCTCCCTGCTGGTTCTGAATTCTGGCTCTCCATGTAGGATCATGTTGCATTAGTGGCCAAACAACAGTCAAGACCAGTTGTCATTCAACGTAAGACACATTTTGAAACAATTCAGATTTGGAACTGATTTCAAAGCCAGTTAGATTTCTATAAGGAATTCATTAAAAAAACTGCCAAACACAAACAACTAGTTTGAATACTGAACCAATTATTTATGTACATAGGCTGCATATTGAAATGGTTTTAAATTTGAACCAGTTCATCTGAAGCAGAATCAATTTGGTAAAGGTATCAAACACAACTGCTTCATTGAACAAGGCATTTTCCCTGCCACTTGCTGCCTTGCCACTGTTATATCCATAAATCATCTGAAAAGAGTTTTTCATATCACTGTTTATGATATAGCATTCTACTGTGGAGGTAAGAGTGAATGTAGTCCTCTGTGTTCCACATCATGCATAACAGGCTGTAGCAAAGTAATTTTATGCGTTTCTCTTCTGCTCTCTGTATAAAGGAAAAATTTAAGTGCCCTTTCACAGCAAGGAGGATGTTTGGGCCCATCCCTGGGCCCATGTCCTAAGCAGTAAACATCATATATGTAAAAGAACAGCAACTGTTTCCCGGGATTTTTATTCAGGCAAAAACTGCCCAGGACGTGGATACCTTAAGTGACTTGAGAATCCACAAACAATGACCTTAACTTTTAGTGTTAAATTGTAAAATATCTATACTTCTATGAAAAACTTCCCTTAAATTTTGATGAGCTTTAAGGATAAGTTATGTCTGGTCTAATGTTTTCAGTTTTCTGATGTCAAGATTTCTCACATCATCCCAATGAGAAACCTCACTCGGGTTGAGATGGAACCAGCTCTACTCAAATGGTGGCAGTGACCCCTTTGTGTAAGCACTAACTCTGATCCTGGCCAGATCAGCACAGTGTTGCAAAGCAGTTTTCTGTGACCCATCTGCTTGCAAGTCGATGGAAGGAGGTCTCTTTATTATGAATCCTCCCTGGTTTGGCACTCCTCAGTTTCAGTACATCACAGGGAACAATCTACCATTATTTTTTCTGTCTTAGAGGGAGATTGTGTGGTGTTTGCAATTGAAAGAGCCTCATGATCTAGACTGGGCCCTTCAGTTGCATCTTCTTCCCTTATTACAAGGGGTATTCTTCTTTTTTCTTGCCGAAGAAGATGAAGCAAAACAAATCACTTTTCATGTAGTCAGCCACAGGGAAGTTAAGGGAAGGAAAAATTACAAGCCATGATAAATGTCAGCAGTCAATATTGTTTCTCTTTACAGAACCATAAACAAAATCATGCAACTAGTCTCTAAAAGGTCTCGATGACAGCTCTGGTAAATTTAAGCAATCTGGCTACAAAGATGAATAGTATTTTCCTGTTGCACATTCTCTCTCTCTCCCTGAAAATATTTAAGTCTAATTAACCTAGTGTCAAACTCTCTGATTTTCCTCCAATGTTCTAACACAGGGCCTTAAACAGTGTTGAATTTTTTTTAATACCAACTTCTCTTAAAATATTTGGTTTTAACATTTGTTGTTTTATTTGCCTGTGTAACAAAATAAATTATTACCTCAGTTATATGGCTATGACACTGAATCAGATGGTACCCACAGAAGAAAAACAGGTTTTTCCCTAGTGCAGAAAGCATGTGTATACAATGGCTTGCTCTGGCTCAACTTGAGTATTAACGATTCTTGTTTTTGCCAGTCTTTCATTTCCTTCCACTGTGTGAAATTTCACTTCAGTAAAGCCAGTAAAGGTTTTGTTATTCAGTTCAGTAAGGAAAAATTATTACTTACCTTTAGCTGCAAATTAGTAATTTTCTAGAGTTGTATAGGAATTCCCAGAATGACTGCCCATCTTCTCCTGCAGTACTGACAGTGGATTACCTTCTCTGCTGTCTGTAACCAAGGAATCAGGAGCTGCCCTGGATGCACCTTGCTTCAGCATTTACAACATTGATACTAGGTTGGTTTTGTATCTGTTACTCCTCTAGGATAAAGAGGCTTTTACTCCCATGCCCAGTTTATTTTGATTTTTAAGCTTTGAAAGAAGGAAAAGAAGGTTTAAATTAAGAATAGTATAAAGATGATAACTGGCTTTTCAAATTGTTCTATTTTGTTAAGTGAAATCTTGAAGTTGCTTGGCCTTTAGGCCAAATACTGTGAAACCCATCGTAATTTGGTTTGAAATTCTTTTGTTGACAGGACAAGCACAAAAGAACAGCAGCTCTTCTTCAAATTACTATATACCTACATAACTCTTTTGAAGGAATCAGTAATTCTTTTCTTAATTCCCCTGTGACTAAAAAAACCCAACAAAACCAGCAAAGAAAACATCCTACAAGTATTAGATGTTGGTAACAAAAAAGCCTGTAGCAAAGGTATATTCTAGTGGGGTCCATGTAGCTACACAAAGTTCACCCAAAGCATCATCTTAGTGAATATTTTTGGGGCATACCTGTCAGAATTCATGGCTGAGAAGAGCTACAGTAAAAGGAAAACATTTGCATAACTGGACAAATAATGTCAGCATCCTCTGCTATCAAAGTTTGAGTTAAGGTCTGTGTCCTGTGGGACAGAAAAAGTGCCTCTAGTCATGTTTTAACTTATTTTTTCTAACATTTTTCTCTTATTTTCTACATCTGGTACCTTTTGTACAGATGACCACCTGCTCTTATAGACCAAACCAGCTGTTTAACAATGTTGTATTGTTGAGATAAGATTTTTTTTTTTTTTAAATTTCTCTGAAGTACTTAACAATTTTTAGCCTCTGATGCTCTTTAAAGTTCAAGTGCTTTTGAAGATAAGGCATATTGCAGACACAGCATGTGATGGAATAAGTGAACATAGAATGCACTTTACTCTCTGTTTGATCTCTCTAGATGCTGATAATTGGTGGTGGCATTGCTGGGCTGGCTGCTGCAGTAGCTGCCAAAGCAATGGGAATTGCTGTCAGGGGATTTGATACCAGGTGGAGTAAGAAAATAGGGTTTAGAATCTAGAACACTGCTTAACACTTTATAAAACATTCTGGTCAAAGTTCTGCTTTGCTTTGCACTGAAGCAAAACATTGTCTTCAAAAACAATCTAGAAGGTTTCTTTCTGTCATGGGCTACCAGAATTTTTAGTTAATTCATTGCTACTTAACACAAACTTCAAATTATTGATTTGAATATTCAGAAAAAGATAATATAATTTAAAATATGCCGCCTCCTTACTTCCCAGGTCCAACTTAAGACAAACATCATCTTTCTCCTTACTTCCTAGACTCAGCTTTCCTGCATATTACACCCAGTCCATCCCAGTCCCTTTGAACGTGGGGTTGTGTGCAGCTGTTTACCTGCACCCCTCATGGCTGTCCCTTCCCCAGTGTGGGTCACCCCTGGCCCACCATTCCCCAGATACAGAGCTCCCTTTGGGAAGCAGTGCCTGCCTCCAGGAGTGTCTCTCCAGGTGCCTGTCTGCTCAGCACTCCGTGTGTGTCTCTGGGTCCCTTCCCATCTCCGGCCTTAGGAGCTCACACGTGCCAGCAGGGGTGCCCTGCTGGGCTGGCAGCTTTTGGGGTGTGAGAGGCTGTTTAGGTGGCTTTTGGAACTGAATGGCACAGGCACTGCTCACACATGAACAGATTAGGCCCTCATGTACCTGGTGTGATTTGCCAAAACAGTGTAAAGAAGTGGTGCTTGTATTAGTTCAGGTCTTATTCCAGGTAAGGTTCTGCTTGTAACATTGGAGGGCTCCAACATATGTCTCTATTAGCATAAAATTTGTAGTGAAATATGCATGTATCTAGGTGTTTACTAAAAACTATTAGCGAGTAGTGGCTTCATGATTAGGTTTTACCTGTTTTTAATCAGTGATTTAGAGTATTTGCTTCTCTTTGCTAATAATTTCCCAGTAATTTTCAATTCAGACTCGAAGAAATTAATACATTATATTAACTTCTGAAAGCACCCATATGTATGACCTACCTCCCTATTTACTCTCTCTAGTAAGAGTTACCATTTCTAGTAAGAGTTATTAAATTTGTTTGGTTTGCTTTCTTAAACAAGAAATTGGGGGAAAAAATTTCAATTATAAGCACTAGGAGTATGATGAAGTCAATGAGAGGATGATCAGTAATTATATGGAGCTGAGGCTAGGAGTAAAGTAGAAATGCCTCATCTTGCAGAATTTGACAATTGTCAGGTGTAGATTATACACCAGCTTTTAGTAATAACTGATGTGCAGGGAAAATACAAATAACATTAACGTTGCTCTAGCAAATGAAAAAGTAATCAGCATTATAGTAATAATGAAGTGAAGTCAGTGCAAGTCTGTCATGGGGTTCTTACAAAAGTGTTGTGGGGTAATGAAGCAAAGTCTTTCATAAGCAATGAAACCACAAATTGGAATATTATTCAGAGATAATTCTGTCTTTGACTGTTTTACGCACTGTGACTTTTATAAGCATGGTAACATCCTTTTTAACAATGATATCCATAAATGCTTTTAAACTAATTCCTTCATTAACAAGAATTTTGAGTGTTCAGTTTCAGATATAGGAAAAGAAAAAACACTTCAGAGATTTGCTTAATTTCACAATTTTAAAGTAGCGGTATAGAACAGTTTTTAATATGAATGGTAGATTTTATGGGATTGCCATTAAAATTAATATAATTTTTAGATGAGGACTAAGTTCCAGTGTGATGTGGAAAAGAAAAAATCATGCAGTATATAATGGTAAGATGATATAAAGATGGAGTTATATGTTTGTAAGGACCATTAGTTGAAGCAGTTTAAGATGCTATCACTTCAGTATTTGGGAATTTACCCAAGAAGGAATAAGTCTCATCAGGAACCAACCTGGGCAGTGGGCTATGAAGCAGAATGTTTGCTGCCACTGTCCCCCAGGTAGTGGATAGCTGCAATGGCCTGTTCTGGAGAGCCAGGTGAAGTGTCCAGCCACAGTATTTCAATTTTATCTTGTATTGATGACTTCTGGGGCTGCTGTCCTTCACTATCATGTTGTGATTTACTCCAGGGTGTGTGGAAGCCAACATACGTGACTTCATATGAGATAAACTGGTGAGCTTAATGTCCAGATGGCTATCCTGGAATGGTGCAACGAAAGAAAGAAACAAAAACTTAGGGTACAGTGTTCAAGGTCAGAATTCAATGTAAAGTGTTTTCAGAGCATGGCATTTCAATTTGTTTGGGGTTTTTTGATGTTCTGCTTTCATAATAATGTGAAGGGATGCTAGAGACATGGTATTAATCCAGATGTACTTGCAAGGAATTTAAGTTTCGAAGGTATCACTATCTTCTTCCTTGGGATTGACTAGAGTGCAATTAATCTGTAAAACACATTGTGCAATGTGATTCTTATCAGACAATCATGAGGTGTTTTCGCATTTGAAGAAGTACTTGATTTCTTATTCTCAAAAATAAGCACCATATGGTTTTGTAACCAGTTCCCTGACTGGCCTCCCAGCTCATTTAATCTCTGGCTTCCTGACAAAATCGCTGACTTTCTTTGGTCATGCAGCAGAGTAAGCTATTAGTTTTACACAGAAACCTTAACTTGTAAAAGAAAGCTTTAGTAAGTCATGTCTGTAGTAATATGCAAATTTGATTTACTAGCATGTATAAAGTAGGCATCAGATCTGTGGAGAACATGTGAAGAGTTTCCAACACATGAAAGCTTTGACAACTATTTATTTTGCTTTCTCATCAGGGTGTGGTGAACACTGGTTACAAGGACTTGCCAAGTAGAATGGCTACTCAAGCCAGTAGCCTTTTTTCCAACATCTTGAAATTATTAAAGCTCTTTCTCCTGAGAAGGAATATTTACACTTTGAACAAAAGGAAGATTTAGGTTATGGGACTATTGATCATGTCATTAGAGGAATTTGGGTTATAAAGGTGAGTTTCAACACTAAAACATTTTTGATAAAAAACATATAAAATGTGTTGTCTGAAAGCAGTGATTTTGTTAGGGAGTTTAATCATTCTGAGGAAATGTTATCATTCAATGTCTACATGATAATGTTGGGAAGGGAATTTCTTGGTTGTTTGAAGCAGTAAAGTATGGGGCAAAAAGACTTGTAAAAATGTCAATATTCTAAAATTACTGCTATCCTTTAAACTCATGTTTTTAAAGGATGTGTTTGGAGAATCAGCCTATCTCCTGAGCTACTGAGCTCTGCCTTAGCAATAGAACTTCAGGTTCTAGAGTTTATGGACTCAAATGAGCACATATTGAACAAAGGAGCTGATAAGTAGGAATAGGTGAGCTGTGTGTGATACACAAAAGGACTTCAAGTGGTGCAAGTACTTCAAAGGCCAAATGGTCTGGTGACACTTATCACATCTTTGCCCCAAGGTCAGGAGAGCTGAGCATTGCTGCTTATACAGATACAGTGGTTTTCTTTTGAAACAAGCAGGGGTTGAGCCTGAGAATATCAAACATATTTCAACCCAGATATGACAGCATTAAGCTGTACCTTGTGTAGTCTCCATTGTAATAGCAGCAGACCTCATGCCTTCCTATATCCCTCAGCCCCTTATTTTGGAGGAGAAAAGGAACTAAATATACAGTTAAATTAGGAGACAGCCTTAAGATCTGTGAAAACTGATACTGCTTGTGTGCAGTTTTCTGTAGGCAAGATGTTTCTTTGAGATAAACTGATTCTTTTTTTGTCAAGTTTATTTTGGATGTAGTTAAGAAGAAATATTAATTTCTGTAGTCGTGGTGAATTGAAGATTGACAGGAATCCATATTTGCCTGCAGGTAGCATTAAACAAAAGTACAGTCATGCAAAACATTTACATATTGCCAGACTGGAATTACTTTTCAGCTAAGGATGTGTTTGTAAAGAGAAGCATATCCATGTTAAGCTTTTAAGGAACACAGCCTAGGATTTAGGTAGGTTATCCTTTTTAATGTTTGTTTTCTGTGCTTTCTTTTGTGTTTGCTTTGTGTTTTTCTTGAATTTTTTGTTTGATTGTTGTTCTTCCCCCTTCAGTGGTAAGTTTATCACATCTGAAATATATCAGACCAAAATTGGTTTAGTCGGAAGACAAAGTTGTTTTGTCCAACTCACTGCATTTAGTGGTCGGTGCTATTTTGCAGATCAAGGGTTATAGCAGTCAGAGTAAGGTAAAGGCCAAATCTCATTCTATTTACTCATGTGAGTAATCCCTCTAATTTCAGGAGGATAAACAAGTCATCATGACAGAACTTTGCTGAAACAGTCAGCCCATAATATAAAGAAAGGTAAGATACAATAGGAAACCATCATAATGATTGTGGTTTTTTGTGCAACAGGAAGGTGTAAAGCATTATTTCAATAACCTTTCCCCGGGACAGCACCCTTTTCTATTAAAAATAAAGATGAAGATTAGCACAAGATCAGGGAGAGTCATATCTTTATAATCTAGGAAAATTATGACCACAATTGGAATTTATATAAGAGACACAAGATTTTAATCTATATTTCTTAGTACCAGTTAGCATTTTAATGATGAGCCATGCTAGGAATAATTATGTAAAAATAAAGCGAGTTCCTGAAAGGTAGAGTGGACTAACATTGAAAAGCCACAGACAGTGGTAAGTCAGCTTTGCTAACATGTCCTGTTGCTTTCCAATTAAATGAAAGCCTAAAAATTCACTTTTCAGGGTCCTTGGTGAATCACCATATGCCTTTTGTTCCCAATAAATTTCCTCTGATATTAATTATGTATGAAATAAAGAGCCAGTATAGTATAGGTTAGGGACCCAGTCCAGGGCCCATTGAAATGAACATAGGCTGTTCTCAAAAGCTTTTGGATCAGGGCCTGTGTATACTGCATGACTCCAGATGTCATTATCTGTGTTGAAATATATGTATGGAATGGAAAAATGAATCATATAGCAAGGTTTTGATTATGTTCAAGAGTATTTTTCTCATAAACAAGATTGTTATGCACTTTACATTAAAAATAATGATGCAATGAAAGAATAATGCAAATGATAACAGAAAAGGATACGTATGGCACAGCTTTTCAAGGGTTCACTGCCTTCAAGACTTCTGTTCAAGATGAATGAGTAAAAGTAGAAATATCTATTAGTTCAAAGAAAACAAGTTCTGGCAGTAGAGAAAGTTGATTTAAAAGGAGGAAAGCAAAGAAGGAAGTCTCTCACTCATTCCTTAACCAAACTTTGTACAGCAGCTGAAAGTCCTCCCTTACTGTCTTCTTCCAGGGTCATGGACTTAGCGTGTTGTGTCCAAAGTGTCAACTGTGTTTGAAGATCCATTCTCCTTGATTAACAGTGGGTAATTTTGTATGTAAGTTTTAAAGATTTTGTTAAAAACTTTCTAAAATGACAGTACAACTGAAAATTAAATTCCTGTAATTTCTAAGAGTGAGATTGGAATAACTTTCTGTTTTGGGCGTTGCCTTGATCAGAGAAATTCATTCTGTGTGTTGATTTGCTCAGAGCTTACGTGGGTATATTTAACAAAACCTTGTGCGAGCGATGACAAAATATGTCTCTGAGTAGGGTATCCTATTATCTTGGATTAATGAAATGATCTAGTCTTTTCCTAAAGAAGGAAAAAACATTTCCTTAAACCACTAACACATATGGTCAAAGAAACTAGTACTGGAAGTAATAATATTTTCTCCCAAGGAAGTATTGTTGAACTCTTTGTGTGGTCTGCATCTTTTAACAATGTTCAGATGCTACACTGTGGTCTGTATTTCTACTAATGCAGTAAAGGTTGTGAAAAGTCACTGGGGAATTTATGACATATTTGATTTTGGAGTTTTTCTGGTGAACCATTTCTCCATATTTGCCCAAGTGGAATATTTTTTATTTCATAAATTTAGTTTGGCAGTCCCATGTGCATCTGCTGAGTGCTGGGGTACACACTTCGTTCTCACGTTGGCCAAGATTCTATTATTCCAAAATTAGTTTTCTGGCAAAAACAATGTACACAAGTTGTGCATGCAAAAGCATGAGCAGGAAATGCCTTCTGCTATCAGGGGTGTCTGTGACAACTTCTGTGGAAGAAGGGCTTGGGTTCTACGTCTGTTTTTATTTTATAATTAATAACAAAAAGTGCTTTTTCACTCTTCTGATTGCACAGTTTTTTTCTTTATAGGTTTGGCAGGTATTTTAGGACTGATGCTTGGTTCTTCCAATTCTTTTTTTTAATCAAATAATGACCAATTTATTCTTGCTTGGAATACTGGTTATCACACTACCCAGGGAGTCACACCTGGGCTTCATTTGCCTCTCATACCAGGAATTGTATTTATTATTCCCAAGTGTATTGTCTGCTGCCTTCTTCTCTCATAGTCTTCACAATGACAGATTTGAGTTCAATTTCATTAAAAGGGACCTATAGGAAATCAAAACAAGGTTAATGACTTCTCCAAAGTGAATTACAAATGGGATTACAATTTGAGTTCCTGCCTCAAAACTTTTACTCCTGGCACTAAATGTTGTTTTCTTCATATTTAATTTAAATTCATGATGCATATTCACACACAAAGATTTTACTGGCCAAAGGATTGTATAATCATCATTAGGAATGCCAACATAAAGCATCAACTTCATGTTTATACCCCTTGTCTCTACAGTAGATATACATGATTTTGTGAGTGATAAAATGACAAAAGAAGAAATAGTTTAACAGAATAAATGGAATAGTGAGAAGTGATGAGACATTTTTGATGCAACCTCAGGTGTGTCTGTCTGTATCCTTTGCTTTTTCCTCTGCATAGGACCAGCTCCTTTCTGCCTGATTAGTTCAAAAAGAAATATATCTCCCAAAAAAGGAGAGTGTTTCATCAGTTGATGAAGCTACTAGGTTAAATCTTACATCTGGGGATGGGTTTGTCATGCTGATTAACACTCCACAGTTATCTGTCTGTTACTGGAGCAGATATTGCAGATTTTAAAGCTATCTAGCTGGTTTCTGAGCTGTAATTTGTGGTGAAAAAGGAGACCCTGAATCACAATTTAGTATTTTCAGTGATAAAAGATAAGATTCTTCATTCTAGCATTTCTCTAAAATACTTCCCAAAACTGCATGTAGATACAAAGTCTGCAATCACAGAAAAGAAAGAGCTGGGAAACCTATGGAAGAGATAGAACTTACAACAGCAGGATGGGTTCTGTTTATTGCAAGATGAAAGGTATTGACACATTAAAAAGATTAGGGGCTAGTTTTCAAAAAAACAAGACTGGGAAAAGCAGATAAATTAGGTAACATAATCTAGCATGAAGTTCTGTAGCTCTCAAAGGAAAACAAAGGTAGAATTTGTTCAATAGCTAAGTAACCCAAAGCTAGGAGGGTGGCCTTGGCTGGCAAAATGAGTAATATGAGCCAGTAAAGAGCTGGATCCTGCGTGAAATATTAGTGCTACAAGCAGTGAGGAACAAGGGGCATGTGCAGAATCAGGCCCTCTTGAAAAGCAGCCCTCTAGGAAAGCCATTCACTTATATGGGCAAATATTTGTCATCCTTCTTCATTAGATGATGGAATCTGTTATCCCTAGGGCCAGGGAAAAAATTGTACAGCCTTTTTGTTTTCTACTGCCCTTATTTGTGCATATTCCTTTGACTGTGCTATGTTTCATTCATGAGAAAAGAGCTCTACATTTCCTGTTCTGTAATATTCAGTTGATTACAAAAGCAGCAGTATTCATAGAAGAACTTAATTCATTTGCTGAGGTACCAATCTCTACCTAGTTTGGAATTTATCAGGAGAGACCATATTTACCTTTATTTGCTATTTTTAAATCCACCCTCAGATGCATCTCTTTACTATTTTTTAATCCACATCCAGATGCATGTGTTGTTCAAAACTTATTAAAACAGGTATTTCTTATTAGAGGTAGAACATAACTGGCATTCATCTTTACTAAAGACAGAGAAAGGAAGTGCTTTGGGAGGTCAACAATCTGATAGTAATTACACCTGAACTGTGTTTTACCTGCCCTCAAGGCTTCCAACATTCTAGAAAATTGTTCAGCACTTACTCTAGAAGAAATGAGGTGTTGGATTCCATTAATTCTTTAAAGTTTTTCAAATGGTACCATCACTGGGGAAAAAAATCTAATGGATGTCCTGGAACTTGTCAGAAGGGTACGTAAGATGTAAAATCACTGAAGCTAACTTTTTTCAGTTGTCTTACAAATGAGTACTTGAGAGATGTTCTGGGAAATTTGTGTTGCTTCTTATGTTGCATCCTTTCCACTGGCCATAGTAAAAGCCACAGGGATAGAGTCATACAGCTATTCTGTTTAACCCCAGATCTCCTCTGGATACAATATCTACAAACTTGCTCCATCTCAGGATTGTTCCTATCCTTATGTCACAGTTTCCCTTCTGCCAGCTTGAAGCCTTTGGGCTTAAACTCCTGAAAAGCCCATAAATATTTCTTGCAGATACCAGCCAACACATGACCTTTGCAAATGTTCCAAGAATGCTGTTATGGTGAATGGTTATATCTGTCTGTTATGATTTCAGCATCATCGATTTTTCTGACTATATTGTTTTGGATCATACTTTCACCTCATTCAGTGATGTAGGTTAAAAGACAGTTTATTAAAGATTAAGTCACCATGTGCTCTTCAAATATCAAATGGATGACTATGTGTTTACTAGATGAGGTCATGTAGGAATTTCAGAGCATTTTTTATGTCAAAAGATCTAAAATCAAAATGTAAGAGAAGCAGAACTTCATATTTACTTTTATAAAATATAAAAATCTTACCCATGAAGAACATAATGGCTGAAATATTTTAAAATGTGTACAGTGCAGGGCAGGACTAATTGAGCAAAGGTATTTTTTTCATCTTTCAACTTGAACTAATGTGCTAAGTATTTTTCTATAAGGGCAGAGTATTAAGAAATAAGCCTGAAAACAATAAAGACTAAGGCAGTAATTGAGGCATTTTAAACTAATATTAGAAAACAATGCATCAGTGTTGATGATAATTGAAAACATGTACTCAAATATATGTCAATGGATCCTGGAGCTGAATTGCTGGGATGCTAATTAGTTTCATAGTTGCTCGCTGAATTGGTGTCATAAAAAATACAGAAACCAGAAAATGTTAAGAGAGGAATGTGCAGAAGTCTAATAATCAGAAACGGATATTCACTCGCAATAACAAACAAAGAAGAAATCTTTCATCTTTAAAGATAAACTATTTGTTTTCAGTCCTCCTGGCAACTATAAAATAGTTTGAAGTACATCAATGCTACATGATTGATTATTTTTCTTTGATTTTTGTTGGGGTTTTTTTGCCTAATCTATTTCAGCTCATTTGTGTGCTGTGCAGGAGGGATGGCAGGGCTGTCTACTCAGAACACTTCTTGATTTGGGAATACCCCTGGTAGGATTGAGGTGTCAAAGGACAAGGAGCAAGCAGCAGTAGAAGCCCTGAGATCTTCAGCAGAAGTTCTGGTCATGGCTCTGGGTGGCACAATGGGCATGTGCACTTCTTGCAAGGTAAATGCGTTCAATCCACAGCATCCTTGTTATTGATTAATTTACTATTCTTTGAGAGGATAGGGAAATATATAGTATGAAAACATGCATTCCTAAAGGTGGCCCTTCTATTTAAGGGGTGAAAGATCTTAATTGCTGATAAATTGATAAAAAAATAAATTGCTGATTGTTTTGTCCAAATCAAATATTGTTCTGAAAATAAAAATCTGTGTTTCAAAAAACTCTGATCTAGTTAGATATTTTTGGAACTTCCCATTTGATTTCTTACATGAAACATTTTTCTTGTTATGAATTTACCAACTGCCTCAGTTGATCTAAATTATAATAAATATATGGGAAAAATATTTGAAAATTTTAATTTCGTTTTAATGCTGATTTGGTAAGGAGGATTTTGTATCCAATACTCTGGAGGCCAATAGAAATCCTCAAAAGTTGAGTCTGAAACTTGGTAAGAGAGAAGAGGGGAAGGCACTACTCTGCCAGTTTGTCACTTAGACTGTGGCACTCTTCTAATGCATCCAGAGATGTTTTGCCTGCCTTGGTTCTCTGCAGGCAAAATGTGTTTGGAAACTTTGGCGGGTACATCCACACAACTCTCTCCCATACATGAGAAACAGTGGCTTCAAAGGAGCTGTTCTGGCTCTGTTTCTTACAAGTTGTCATCCCAAAATGTTCTAGCAATGTATTTTTGGAAAGGACTTAAATTAGGTTAAAATTTCCTATAACTATTATATTTCTAATTCATTGTAAGAAAAGGAAAACAACGTAAGTAAACAGTCCTTTCTTGCTCAATGGTCTTGTTTATGCTTTGAGTATGAAACACAATGTAATATTTCATTTTGGTTCTAAATAATTTAATTTTGCAGGTCTTACCATTGCAAAATGAATTGAAATCTCTGACCTTCCTCAGCCTGTAGCTGCATTTCACAGTCTGGTTGGTTTGGCAGCAGCAACTCTTACATGAATTGCCAAGTATGGGATTGAATATCCACACCTTGATGTTCACCCTTCTGCCAGCGTTCTCAAAACAGTGGCATATCTGGGCACTGTATTGGGCTGTAGCTTCCAGTGCTTCTTTAGTGACTTTTGTACAATAGCTGGGTACTCCTTACTGTAGTCTGTCATGAAATTTAGAATGCAGTTCACGAGAGGTCCTTCCCTGTTTTCCTCAAAATCCAGTTGGACCCTAGGAGGAGCTGGGGCATAATTATCTTAGGCCCTTTAAAGGGGAGGGAAGCAGTCTTACACAATTTAACTTAACAAATTTGGTAGGACTAGAACACAAGGAAAAGGAGATTAGTGACTTTGGCTTTTCTGTTGATTAGGAGAGATGCTGATGTTGTCTCAAGGATTTTTTTTTTTCCTGGATTTGCTAAACAGTGTTTGCTTAACTAAGAATCTGACTTAGATTCCTGAGAGTTTTACTCCCAAGAGACTCATGTGAACAACTGTTGGCTAGAGGAATTGTAGTAAGAGATCTTTTAGGTCCCTAAGTAGCAATTATTTCCTACTGTGAAGTTATACAGCTATTGAAACTTCGTATTCTGCGTAATTGCTGTCCTATTTGATATTACAAAGCAATCATATCAAACTGCCTCTGTTTTCTCATAATTAACAAGGCAGATATAGAAGGAGTCACAGACTATGACAGGAAAAGGAGCTGGAGCACATCTATTTCTGAGAATTCCTTCCAAAAATATTCCTAACTTTTTGACTTCTATCTGAAATTGGTGGATCTTTCCTTCAGCTAAGAAGACCAGTATCTTTGGTATTTTTATTCTGTACTGTACCCTGTCTTAATTTCTAGTGTTTTAGCATTAAAAATATTTTAATACAGCATTAGAGCAGCTATGCTTACTTCAAGGTGAGCTGAACTCGACACCATTCCTTACGTGGGCACCCCTGGCTGGCTTGCTGACAGCATCCATGGCTAGTAAGGATCAGTTTTTGCATTGGGTCCAAGCTGCACCCCTGGATTGTTATGCAGTCTTGGTGTTACAGGATTCTCCTCAATTATGGTAAAAGTCTCAAGAGAGCAATTCTTGAACTGCTTCATTGCAAATGTGAGTCTTTCGCACGCACCTCCAGCACTTGCTGAATACTCTCCACGAGGCAGTCTTGCATGTTACTGGAAAAAATTGGCATAAACTATGAGGAATCAACAAAACACTCTGTAGAATGTTTATCTAGTCCTATAGAAATTCCTTAACAAATCTGCAAGACCTCGTAGGATCCCACAAACCACATTGCAGAGATCCAAAACTTTCTAGTCAGCAGCAGTGCTGTAAAATAAGCTGTGGATGTTTATCCAGTCAAATGTATATGTAATCCTAGCCATTGCTGTAACTGTGGACTGGTTCTGGAAAGAAGTAAGAGAGTAAGGGTCTTGTCCTGCAAAGTAACAAATGATTTCAGCTCCTATTATGCCTGTATAATCTTTGAGCAAAAATTCCAAAGGCATATTTTCTTACATGACCAAACCCAATAATGATCATAGGTAACAATCTTATCCTAATTGGGTGATTTAGTGAAATTTTATTTGCTTTTTTTTTCACTTAGTAAATACTTTGGGAATGATATAATTTCTTGAAATATTAATTGAATTTTTATTTCCCTTATGTGGTGCATGCCAGATTGCAGGGACTGACAGCTGTAGGTGGAGCAGCTATGCCTGTTACTCAAATACCAGTTATTCTGGCTGAACCTCATGTGCAGAAGGTTTTCTTGACAGTGGTCTTGACAGTTGTGGGTGTCTTGATTGGTTCCTCTGGATGGAGCTATCCTGTCATGCATTGTGTGTGTGGTAAGGAAATTCCACTAGTTTGTCCTCTTTTCTGTGTGAAAAAAGACAAAGGCATTTACTTTGGAAAATTTTACAAATAAGATGTTGCAGGAGATCGGATGACTTGACTGGCTCCCTGACAGACTTTTGCTCATATTGGTAGTATAAAAAATGAAGAGTTATAACAACTGGCTACAGATGTCTGGTGGGTTTTCTCGAATTAAAATTCGGCAAACAAACTCCTGAAATGCCAGTGACAGCAAAGAAATCAAAATATGTCTGGGTTGCATGATGTGTAACACTATAGAGCTATCCAGCCAACTGAAGGATTGCAAGCAATATATATGTGCTAGGAGAGCTCTTCCTCATTTTTACCCTGCTTTTTAGTATCTCCTTTACCCATAGCTCAAGCACTTCCAGGTGGTCCTTCTCTGACAGGGGAATGTGCCATCAGTTCATTCTGGCTGGCCATACCCTGGGCCGTGACTGGCACTCACACGTTGGCATGGAGCACAAACCAGGGCCTTGAGGCAGTTGAGTCCTTCTGATTGAAGTGGGGATCTTATGCCACAAGAGACCTTGCACAGTTTTGCCCGAGTTCTAGCCCTGCTGTACGCAAACAGTTCCTAGTACACTAAATCTGGCAAGCGAACTTTAAAAACAACTAGAAAAATAAATAACAGCAATGTGATTTACTCGTGAAACCAGCCATGTAAGTTAATATTTTATAAAACACTGACTAGCCTTCACTGAAAGATCTCACCCAGCAAGTGGCTTTGAGGAAATGTGAAATGTGCTGTTTCATAACATGCAAGATGGGACATGTTATTTAAACAAAGAACATCTTTGTTTCGCTAGCGAAAAATGTTAAGGTAGTTTAAGGAGGAGAAGAGAAATTGTTTAAAAATGTCTGAAAACCAAAGTTTTCTCCAAAGTGTATCTGAAAATCTGTTTGAAATGTAATTTTTATGCCAAGTGGGATCCTGAAGCTTTCAAAAAAAAAAAAAAAAAAGGAAAGGCAATGCAATATTGAACTGTTGAACCATTTCTGTATCAGCTTCACAGCTTGTTAAAGTAAACTTTAATGAGCTGAAGAATAATGCAGTCTGACTTCCCAAACAAACTACGTGGGAACTTACAGCAAATGAACAAATGAGCTATTTATTTTGGGATTCTTTTAATGGCCTTGGAACTGTTGTTTTGACCAATATGCTCATTTAATATATTCACATTTAGGTCTGATCTTTGCCAAATGTCACTTTTGGGTGGATATGGCACAGCATCTGCCACAGGAAGGAAACCTATGGAAATTGTTGGAACTTGCACTGAAGCTGGATTAGACCAAGCTATTGAAGTGATAAAGGAGTCTGATTCTGGCATTATCCTGGGTGAGAGTTCAGATATTTGCTGTTCAAATTACTCAACAGTAGGCTTTCCAAGCTACCTCATGTCTTTAGTTGCACTGAATATTTCACTGTTCACATTAATCATGTCAAAATCTTGTTTCCTCTTCCTTTGAATCTATCCAATTCACACTTGTAATCCAAATACTAAAATTGTCAAATACCTCTTCCCTCCTTATATGCCACCCGTATCTCATCTGATGTTAGCATCTTGTTTTTTTTTTTAATCTTGGTTTTGCCCATAAATACAGACCTTTACAATCATTAGGCAGCTTCAGGGCATACAGTTGGTAGTGCTCATTCTTGTGTAATGAAACAGCATAGGGCAAAAGGGTTAATCAAGGCCCTAAGACTAATTTCATCAGGTTTACACAATTTGTCATATCCTGAAATTTTGAGGTTTTGCAACTGATGTATATTCCACCTCCAATGTAAGTCAGTTCTGTTCTTTATGATTAGACCTTGATGAATAATGAATCACTTGGTATCTGTGAACTCTTCTGGGCATTTTCCTCATCTTAAAAAATATTGAAGGCCTTCAGTGCAGGACTGGGGATAGTGGGAATGCAAAGAATTGGCCACAAACCTAAATGGTTTTGGTTTTTTACCCTTTTAACAGTATTGGTTTATAGCAAAGAAATGTGAGATTAAGTCACTGAAGTTACTTCACTGGGCCTCCCTCATTGTGCTACTTCTCATTAAAAGAAACCAATCCAAACTTGCTTTTCCTAAAAATGGGTAACCCAGCACTGCCAAGATTTATGCAGGGTAATCAGCTATTCAGTTTGAGATTTCTCTAAGAATGGCAAGCTTCGGCCAACATTCATTTTCAATTGTAACCATAACAAAAAAGTTTGTGTCATGATATTTCAGGACAGTTTAATTTCTGTAGGATAAATATACATGGAAAATATTAATGGAAATCAGGAAACATTCAGTTTTCACATCCCATCTACAGCACAGTATAAGCCACTAAGTTGAAATGTGCCAGGTAATCATTCCTCTTTCATTACAAAAAATTGCAAATGCCTATGAAGGCATGTGAACAGAAGACAATGGTTCCAAATATGTAGCAGAAGATTCTTAAATAGAATAGTTTTTGTACACTGAATTGCAATTGAGCACTTGCTGTGTAGGCAGCTGATATGTTCTGCACCTCTGCTGAAACTTGAGGGGAAGCCTGGGTCTTCTGTGCCCTAAGTCACAGGCGTTGGGAGTGCTGCACATCCCTAGAGCTGTAACCAAGCTTCTCCAGCTGACCCAAGAATACAGTTGGCTTCTTTCAAAGGCAGCTGCATGCAGCCCGTAGCCAAATGCATGGGTCATCCCGATGAGGGGCCTCTGAGAAGAGAGGGATATGGAAAGAGAGGAGGAGAATTGCCAAAGTGCCTCCCCCAGCAGAGCAGGCTGCTGTAGAAAGTAATGTTAAGTGCAGTTCATTTGGTATAGTCACATTAAAAAAATCCAACAGAAAACCCTCAAAGTCCTAGAAATTAGTTATTAGTCAAGATGTTGATATACTCTTCCCCTGAAGATTAAAGAAATTATTTTTAAAAGGGTCAGAGGCTTTACTTGTAACAAAATAGTGAATTCCAAGTAGAATGCTGCATTGTTAAAAATATACACATTAAAAAATCAGTGTTTAGGGTGTTAATGATTTGTGGTTTTAATTTTCACTCACTTAATGGTCACTTTTGGATTTTTTTTGGTATAAGTCCTAGGTTTGTAAGGATGGCAAATCTTTCCTAATATATTCCACACTGCATAAGTAATATAACAGCTGTGATAATTTCTCTGGAGATGCAGATGAGCTGTAGCATAAGGAAGAAAGGCAAAGATGGCTCTGTCCTGCCTCTGCCTTTCACTTCCTTCTGAGGCTGCTGACTCTCAAACTAGAGACTATGTAGGTCACTGACAGGTGGGGATCTGGTAATTTCAACAGCACCTTTTCAGATCTTTATATCACCTTGCATTGGCCATATTTCCTTCACAGAAGAATTTTTCATAGCTTTATCTGGTTTAGAGCTGCTTTGCATTTCTGAACCCAGCTTTAATGGATGGGAATCAAACTAGATTATTTTATTCTAAGCAGCTACGCAGGTGATAGCTCCTAAAGGAAGATTTACAAGCTAAGTTTAGTACAATGGGATCTTGAATTTACTGCTTCTAGAAGACTCCATTTGACTATACCAAACTTTTTCAGCTGACAATCTTAAAATGTTTGACTCACTGTTTATCCTATAAACTCAAATTGGAAAGACAAGAGTATGTATCTGTATTTCATAAATATCTGAAACAGATGCAGCTTCATTGCTGTCAGTGAGGATAATCTGCTTGCATTGACGTATCTGATGCTGTAAGTTTGTTGATACTACATTTGCATGCATTTTAGGAACTTGGAAACAACAGGGAAATCAGACATTTCTGTATTAGACTGCTTTTATTCCCTTCTCTGCTCAAAGTAGACCTGTGGTTGCCCTAGACCTGGATGTTGTTCTCCATATAAGAGTACACTAAATTCCTTTGGCTCATGCACCTCAACACTTGGAGGGCTGTTGCAGAAGATAGAAAATGGTAAAGAAAAATATCCTTCCCTGGTTGCCAGGCTCTTGGGAGGCACAGCCAGCCCTGTGGTTAGAAAGGTCAAGGGAAATGGAAGCTCTAATATGGTGCTGATTTTAATACAGACTCCAGGAGATTGAACAGATGTACAGACCATTAAGCCTGACTTTACTGGGCAAACTGTGAACAAATTAAAAAAAATAAATTGGTAGGCACATGGGTAAGTACCTTGGGCAGAGGGATTAGTGCTGCTTATGCAGATGTTGTATTTCACAAACCCATTAAGAGTTCCTTGAAGGATGCAATAAGCATGAGAAGGATAAAAGAAATTTTGATACTGCTGGTGCTAAAGCTCTAAATTAAATCCTGTATTTTTATCAATCGGGTTACTCTAGAAATATACCATTCATGACCACCATGGCCAGAAGTTTTAGGAATTATTAGCAATTTCTAGAGCTGTGTTCTTCTATCTTGTGGTGGAATCTCTTGAATTACAAAAACGTTAATTCCTGGTGCTACAATGGATAGGGTGTAAATGGAGTGCTTCTTGCATGCAGAGCCATGGAAATGAGGATCTGAACAGAGCAGAGACTGGAGGTTTGGCCTGTAAGTGAGCAGTGTTGAAATACTTTATGTGGTATAACATAATGCACGTCATCCTCAGATTCCACACATGTGCTCTATTTAGTGACCTCAGCAGGGCCTTGCATAATGCTGCCTCTTAAGTCTAAGGAGTATTTATTTTTATGATATCTTGCATAGAGAATGCATGAAATTTTTTTAATAGTTTTCATTAGCACATGGAACTGCCAAGATTGGATTCTAGGTTTGAACACCAACAGATGGATTTAATTTTTTCATTCAGATGAAACAACAAACTGTCATCATTTATTGTATGCTTGATTAATGTGCTTTGGTGTTGTCTTGATAACTTGAAGCAGTGGCTTCTCCTAATAACACATTTTGTAATATATTTCCTTTTTGTCTGAGATACAGACTTGGCTCTGGTCATTGGAGCAAATGACACAGTAAACTCAGCAGCACAGGAAGATCCCAATTCTGTTATCAGTAGCATGCCAGTCCTGGAACTCTGGAAAACAAAACCAGGTGCTAAAGACAGTGACAGAGTTTAGTGCAGTGTTAGTTATGGTATATTAACTTCTCACAAGAAAAGTGCTAACATATAGAAATATAAACAAGAAATGTCTTTTCTAAATCAATACCTCAAAAATGAATACACAGAGGCACATGTTTAGCTGAAAATGACCACTGCCTATAGAGTGGGCAGAACTTTGCAGAGGCCCAGAAAAACAAATGCTGCCATTGCCATCAGACCATCCATATGTTGGAATAGCTGAAGCATTGCATGTTACCTTGATTGCATGAATTTACTGTGTTAGTTTTCATGGTCTTAAAAAAATTCAAACACTCTTTTTTGTTTCTTGCTCCATTCTTTTTTCAATGAATTCTCCTTTTAAAATGAGCAAAATCAGCTCAGCCATGCCTACCTTAGAGAGCATTCTGCATTCAAGAGTCTGCCACTATAATTTTGTTGGCAAATTCCCTGGCAGCTGCTTCAGGAATTGATTTTAAACCAGTTTCCCTGATAAAGTAAGCCATATTCAAGGAAAAGAGGAAGCTTTTGGTGATGTAAAGGTTTCTATGTTCTATTTTTTTGCCAACACAGTCATGACAGAATAGAATGCAAGCACTTTTGTATTCTTAACCAACACAGGTATGCAGATCAAAGCCAGTATTGTAACCACACTCAGACACGTGTGAGGTTAAAAGAGGAAGTAATGTGATCCAACTCCTTCAAGTAGACTGAGGTGCATTACAGGACATTTCTGACAACTGAAGCTGTATCAAGTTGCTTCCTTCTCTGCTGTAAATATGAAAAAAAAAGGAAAATACTGTAGCATTGATTCTGTGCAAAGGAAACCTGTGAACAGAAAAACTATACTGCATGTTTTCAGCTGCATAGACTAATCACTAGAAAATGCAGTTTCAGGTCACCTGAAATTCATGCTGCATTTGGCAAACAATTTAGTCATAAAACCGAAACCTCAAAAATAATTTTTGAAAGAAATAAAACATTATGATGTTCTTGAAATACAGAATTTTCATTTAGCATTAAGAGCAACATGTGACACGAAGGCTGAGTTTCAGCTTGAGTAAACTTCTTTTGCTGGAACCCAAAGTATTGGTCTTCTGTAGAAAAGACAAAAAGGATGTTTTTTTTAAATTTAAAAGAATTTGATTCTCTTCAGTTCATTAGTATCCATCTCCAAAGCAAATAATTTCAGAAATTGTACTGAAGCTTTTAGATCTCATGCCAATTCAACTGGCTTATGGGCCCAGCTTCATGTATAGATACTTTTATTCAGAGGCAGAAATTGACTTTACAGGTAAAGGAAGCACAGTGCACAGGATCAGAAGTGGAGCAGGACTCAGTCTGGGGTGTGTTGGTGTAGCACATTCTCTTCTGTGGTATGTTTCTAAACATCCTATTGCAACACCAGTGGTCTGAGAAGTCAGCAGTAAAATCATGTGGCAACCGCACCAGTATTGCTAAAGTTAGACAAAAATTTCCACTTTCCATGAGGTGAAAATACAGTCTGCTGTCTGTTTTGCATTAGAGAACTAGTTTCCACCTCTTCCTCTGGAACTTCAGAATTATTTCAATTCATTTCTGGCAGATAGGGGTGAAGAAATCACACCACTGAGTGGTTTTACTTTAATGTGATACACTACTTTCAAAATTTAACAGCATCTCATTTCTCTTCAGAATCCATAAAATGGCAGCTATGTATTATGTCTCCCAACAAGTGAACAGGAAGAATGTGGCAGATTTTTCATATAAACACTTCCATTAAATGTTGGTATTACTAAGTTTCACCAGTCATAGTTAACATTCTTAATGACAGCATTGGAATGATACTAAAATGGTGTTCTTCAAGACAAGGAATAACAGTTTAGGAACTATGTCGAGTCCTCTTATAATTGTGCTGCAATCACCATTAACTTTTGTGTCCCAGAATACTCAGACACAAGTTAATGCCACCTGGGAGTGTATTAACTGCATTATAGCAAATGTTGGGAATTAATAGGAATTTTCCCTCCCTTCTTTTAGCACTTTCAAAGGTAGGGATAGGTAGCATGGAGTTCACATCACATTTTATACAAGTATGCTATTACCATCATTTACGTAGACTGATTTTTAAAGCATTCAGGCAAAGTACTGAAACACAGTGTGAGGGAAAGGTAAGAACAGATCCTTGTATTACTCTGCAGTTGGGCCTGAAGAAGACTATGTGGAAAACCAGATGGACTCAAAAACTGCAAGAAACAGTAGCAAAGGATTTAAATCAGGTAAGATTACAAGTGCTTTGGGAGGTTGTGCTGTAGATTCCAAGTTGGCATCTCTTTTCAGTCTCAATGTATCTTCACCCCATGCACTGACATGACCCTTTATTCAACCTCAGCTTGGATGACATTTCTGCTACCTTCCAGGAAAGGAATTCTTTTTTGCAGCAGCTCCCTCTCTTATTCATTTTGAGAAAAGGATTAAATACTCCCTCTGACCAAGCTTACAGGCATGCTAAAGTGAAGCCACTTCATGCTCCTGGCCAAACAAAGAACAAAAAATACCCACAATAAGCAAAAGCAGATGGCTTCAGTGGCAGGAAATGAATGAGCCAGACTGCAGGTAAAATGGTTCTCTGAACACATCGCGGAGGTTTGCACTGACAGGTTCTTTGTTATCTGGGGCCTCCCCACAGGAGGCCAGATGTCTTCTGTTGTGAGAGGAGATAGAGATGCTCTTCCTTTTCCTCCCCCTTTAAGTTATGGCTGTTTAAGTTACTGCTAATGGAAGCAGAAGCCTGTTTTTCCCTCTTGGTCTCTGATGTTTTTGGAAACAGAAGAGATAGTGAAGGGGTATTCTGATATGAAAGAGAAGGCCCAGAACTGGCCTTTACCTCCCCATGACCCTCATTTTAAAGAACAGGGAGGTCAGTGCTGCTAATTGCACTTGAAAGGATTAACCACTTGATGGCTTTCATTTAGTGGAACAAAATTTGTCTTTAGTCTCAAAGCTGGGAAAATGTATCAGTGGTACTGAGGTGCTTTCAGTGTGAGATGGATGACTTGGTTTGGCTTCTTACACCAACATCAAAATTAAATAGAGGATGTAAATATTTTTTTATATATGAGAGAAGGAGTAACTACATCTGCTGCTCAGACAGGCCAGATTTGCAGCAGAAGTGACAGTAACCTCCTTCCTGCCCCCATAAAAGGTTATCAGAGGAATACCAACAAACCATAACGAATTACAGATATTAGGTGTGCCTCTGTCCTGTGGCATAGCAAATGACTCTTGCATTACACTGATGTTGCACGGGAAGAAAAAGAATCTGAACCCAATTCCTGTATACAATGTGCCAGATTTAAAATCTTTCTGTACATTAATTTCATCTGAGAGTTAAAACTAATTTTCTTTTGGAATAGAATCTTAATTCCCATTGTTCGAATAAAGTGAGGTACACAAAACTTAAATTTGGAAACAATTTTTCACCTTATGAAACTGTTTTCCAAAAGTAACAAAGAACAGCTTATACAAGCTTTTATCTGGCCTCTGCTTCTTAAATAAAAAACATGTTTTCAGGGAAATGTGTCTTGGAAGTAACTCCCCTTCTCCCCCCAGATTTTTCTCTCTGGTTCTTGTAAAACATTAGGTCAGTGGGTTCATTTTATTTTTGTTTGTTTAAAGTGGGTGAAAGTTTCCTTCTCAAGCTATTATACTTGTGTGATTTTAAAAAAAAAATTACAACAATCTTTGTTTAAGAAATGCAAGAACAGATGGAAATGTCAAAAGACTATCAAAATTCATACCAAAGGAAATAACATTAATCATTTTTAAATGCCAAAATAACCTCTCAATAGCAATAAGAACCAAATGAGTAGGCAGTGTTGTTTCAATAGCACTGAGACATGACTGCTGATTTTTCTCATCGCCTGGCACATGAACTCAGTACATAGGTAGATAGACTAACTATCTTTCTCATTCTGACTTCCAGCCTGTGTTTGCTGTGGTGCTGTTACAGCTCCTGCACATTTCATGTGCCCTCATGTAACATAACCAGCATTTTGTTCTGCAAATGGGGAGATACATTTTTGTTGTTCACTGAAATGCATTTTTATATGCACTTGAGCACATAAGCATCCACATCTGAAGTATGATGTAAGAGAGTGTATTTGTATCTTGTGTTTGAAGCAATATTAAGCTTTCAATATCCTGAAGCATTAGAAGTGCAGTACAAACCAGCTGCTTGAACCTGTATGGATTGCTGTGTAAGTGTAAAAAGATTTTCTTGAAGTATTTTCCAAGACACTATTTATATGGTCACCAGGGTGTGTGAGTGCTCTCCTGGAGACTATGCTACAAATGGTAACAAAAACTTGGATGTTTTGTTTAAAAAAATATCTATTGTAATTTTTCAGTCTGTCACTTTGACAAGATATATTTTGTTTTTAGTACCACAGTTCTGAGAATATTCAGAAATATTTATCCGTCTTATATTGTACCTCTAATGAAATGTTTTTTCTACCTTAAGAATATAATTTTTATCGATGTATTATATAAAATATATTCACATAACTCTGCTTGTAAAGCTGTAGCTCAGGTCTCTTACCTCTGCCAGCACTGACTGTGCTGGTATAGCTTGGCAAAACTACATTCACATGTGATGACTCTGACAGCAGCACAACACCTTTGACAAAATTCTCATCAGGACAGACAGAGTCTTACTTATGCTGTTCCAATCTGCCCCATTACTACAAAAGAAAAAATAGAGCAAACTCACACTGCCTAATTTAAGGAAGCCTTGTCAGAAATGTTGTGGTCAGAAGCACCATCTTTTATTTTTGGTGCCTACAATATGCCATAATGACATTTGTTAGTGCTCCCCCAAATAATATTATATAATAGTAATAAACACTTAAAAAAAATTGTTTGAAGAAATCTAAGATTACCCAAGAAGTTGAGAATAACCCCAATATAACAGCACATGAATGGTACTACAGAAATCATGAGCTGTGTAAGTGTTTAAAGAGACCACTTTTTTATTACTAGAAGAACTTTCCAGAATTAATCTTGCAATATGTAATTCATATTCAATTAATGTGCTCTTTCTTTCTGTATTGCTGCCACTCACCCCAGCAACTGAACACCATCTGCTCATTTCAGGGAGCCTTTGATGCCAAGAAGGTGAAATCAGTATTGCTGTGTAAACCACAAAGAAAACATCTGACATAAGCATTAGTAACAATACAAAGCTAGCATGCTAATTCCTTCTTACAGTTGAAAGAGATCACTTCTTATGGCAAGAGGGGTCAAGTCCTCCATGCCCATCTCAGGAAATGTGCTCATCATGGGGAGCACATCAGGCCTGTAGGTTGAAGTACAGCAATATTTAGCAAAATGGAACTGTTTTCAAACAAGTAACTCTAATCAGACTGCTCATCTGAGCAGTTCTACAACCTCAAGTGTGCAGATGAGGGCTGCAGCTCACTTTTGGCAACACTGTTGCCATTATTTGGAGTAAAATCTGTTTCCAAAAAAATCCCCAGTTATGTTTGTGCAGTTTATTATTACAAAAAAAAGCAGTGTCATGCACCAATAGGCAGACACCTTACTCTTTACCTGCACAACACTTTGCATCTTTAATCAATGTATGCATAAATGAAAAGAAAAAAAGCAGATTATCATATTGTCCTTTGTAGTTCTCTTTCAAAATCTCCTGATGATAGTCCACAAGGAAATAATAAATTGCTTCTATTGTGGAAAGGTATGTATCTGGCTTTCCCTTCTGATGACGCCAAAAGCAAGTTTTCCTTGTCTTCAGCTCAATTTGCAGTAACCCTGTCAAGGAAAAAAAAATGACATAGATTAGACAATAAGGTTTGGTGGCCAGAATGTCAAATGAGACTTTAGTTTTGTTTTCTGACTCTGCTGCTAGCCTGCTCAGTGCCTGCTTGCAAGTAATTTCTCTTCCTATACCTCCATTTTTCATCTGTGAAACCAAGGCAGTAATTTTATACTCCTTTGTGGACCACTTTGGAATTTGATGAAGAGGTGCTGTAAGTGCTAGGTTACAATCTTCATATTTGCAATTGATTACAGGTTATCCTTTCATTCAAACAGCCACACAGCCCTCAGTAAACTGCAGGGTCGCTTCCCACGGCAAGAGTGAAACCCACACCTACCACGACTCTGCAATGTTCATAAAATTATTATTTCATCTTTTGCAAAGTTAATACTTTTCAAGTGTAAAACAGAATCCCTCAGACTGCTAGTGTTGCTGAAGTGAGGACTATTTGCAAGAGCCAGGAACTTTTCATTTATGTTTGTTGAGTAACTGAAATCTCACTGAAATTACTCAGGAGTAAGTACGACAGCATCTCGTAATTAACTTTATTACATACTAAAAGCATTCCCACTTAAGATGAAAGAGGGAATTTGGTGTCTGTATGGCACAAGAAAATCTTTCATCTACTTACACTCTCTGTAACTATTCTATTATTTGGATTAATTTTAAACATGTAACTTGGTTTTTATGTTCCCTAAGATGCACAAACTATTCAAAACTGAAACCACCTTAATGTATTGCCACTTTGTAAACAGGGTGGACAGCTGGATCACGAAGAACAGGGTACACGCCTGTCAACAGTATCAGAAGCAGATTGTAAAGTTATCTTTTTCTGTCATAATCTGATACTCTGTCTCATGGGATGGTTTAGCACAGGAAATAGTACAAAAACCAGTATGGTCCAAGAATTGCTTGGAAGTTATGGACAGAGAAGTTTCAGTAACGTCCAAATTCAGAAGTACAAACTGGGCTATAGCCCAGCACTTGTAATTCTATACTCTTAACCTACAAACTGTGTTTAATTCTTTTCAGTGTAATTGCAAGAGCGATTTAGTTGTTTGCTTTGCAGTTAATAATGTATGATAGCCTGCATTGTAGAAGATATCTCAATTACAGCATTTAAAAAAAACCCATAAACAACAGGAGAGTCTGTCCCTGAATTTAAATGTTATTATTGGCATTTCAGAAACAAAACCTCAAAATAGCATAGTCTAATTATTACCTCTAATAATCCTATACATATGAAACTTAAAATAGTAGTAGGAAACTGCATTAAGCTTGTTGCCCTCAAGAGTTTTCAACACTTGAATTTTCAGCCCTAACCAAAGTGAAAGCTTCCATCAAATCCAGCAGTGCTTCCACCCTAAAAGCAGTGAAGTAAATCTCAGGGATGATTCCTCCAACATAAACTCCCATGTAGTTGTGGTTTGAATACAAACAGAAGTTCACTGAAGGCAAGACCATGGGCACTACTGAGCTTACCACAAATACAGGATCAGTTACTTTCAAACAAAAGGTTTTAGGAGCTTTTAATAAAAAAAAAATAAAACCAGAGGGGGTTTAGGGGTTAGAGTTTACTGAACGTGTTTCATCTGCACTGTATCTGTATACAGCCAAAGGCAATGTTTCCTTACAAATATGCACCGTTGATATGAAACCTTACAATACTGATGTATAAGCTAATAAAATATTTGGCTAATTCAGAGCCGTTCAAACTTACAGGAAAATATACCAGAGAAATCTGTTTCTTTAACAACCATGGTGATATTGCCAATAAGCTCCATCACTCATGTGAGAAAGTCATCATTAACATTAGATTCAACTGTTTGCTTTCTGATCTAGGGATCACTTTTAATGAAGTAATCAATCCTACACATTACCAACTCTCATACATTTCCTGTCTTTAACTGATTTAGGTTTGTTTTATAAAGATGTATTATGCATTTTTCCAAGATATAGAAGTAATTTTTGTCCAAGTTCTCTTAGCTTATTTTAAGATTGATGGACTCATTTGCTTTCTCTTGCAGTACAATTTGCTAGATTTACTGTCTATATAAGTATAGGCTTACAATATACAAGGCTTTTCTTTACATTTTCTTGCCTTCATTAATATTCTCATCCAGTATTTCTCGTAACTTAATCTTAATAAGTATGGCAATTACTTTTTATTTGGAGTTATGAACACTCCTTTTTGAACTTTAGCATATGATGAATTTGTTGGATGATGACTTCATTTGCAATTGAAGTGAGAAATGAAAACAGTTCTCTATTTTTCATGTATGTACAACATAAAAATTGCATCAGTTTATGCCTAAGGAAACTCTGCCCCATTCATCTTGGAAGTGAAAACTGCAATCTCTAAAAGGGGTATTAATGTAATTTATGTTCTTTATGTCAAGTACTAAGGAAAGCAATGCAAGCATGGGCTGTGCACACTGTTACACCCAATGTGTGGACAGGTAAAATTCTCCCCATACTAGAAACTGACTTGCATGACACTATTAAACCCCACAGCAATCCTGAAAGGTGCTCAGGGACCCAGGGGACTGGGAAACAGCTGGAACTGAGATTTTCTAGAAAGAAGAGAGCAGTCCACCAAATCAGCACTGTCATGGGGAAACTGGAAACCATTTAGGAGCTCCAAAGTAACACCAATTAAGACTTTTTGACTAATATATGCATAGGCTTCCATGGAAATCTTCAGTTACCCTGGCTGCCTGCTACTTTCCTTGAATTAATCCTCTTAAAATAAGTTCAAATGCTTTATATTAACTTGCAACATGCAAGTACTCTAATCTTCATAGTAATACTTCAATGTAGTTCATAGAATATGTTAATGTTGAACTAAATACTTATAACAGCATTTTAATTAGCCAATATATCATACTAATATGTGGGATTTTTTAATAAACTGACTAGACAGCAAGGCAACATTCATCTTCCATCTAAGAAAGTCTGGTAATTCCTTGTAGGCTCCAGTGTGAAGCAGTAGTAGTATATATATATATATATATAGGATATAAACTTGCCAACCTTCTTCCCAGCTAAGTGCACTTCTTGCGCTAATGAAAGTATTTTCAAACTCCTATTCATCTCAAAGAAAATGGAATGCTATTGCTAAATTGTTTTGTCTTTTGTGGGTTTAATTAGAATGCTTAAATGTAAACAACTTGTAAAGAACCTAAGATGAAAAATTTTTGCAGAATTCCCAGTTTCTGCTTTCCAAGTTGGAAGGGTGTGGAGGGCAAGCAGCAATTCCCTTTTTGTCTGGAGTAGTGAGATCATGTAAATGTCCATGTAACAACTTCAGGAGAAACAGAACCCAAGCCATGACAAACCTGTGCTGTCCTAAATCCCTCATGTACCTTCCCGGGGCCTGTCTGCCACCATCGTGTACGAAAATGGTCCCGCAGGTCTCTGAAAATGCAGCCAGCCACCTGCAGGGGAAATCTTCCTTCAGAGGCCATCCAAACTACTGCTCTCCTGTCTAACATGACAGCTCCCATCCTCTGAGATTGAGGAAATTTGCTCCAATATAGGAGTGAGACAAATAAATGTAAATGCTCTCTTAATACTAGTATTATCTTTTTGCTAAACAAGTTATATGACATGAAAAGTAATGGAGTATTTGGCTCAGGAAGTATTCTACAGCACTGGAACAGTGCTGAATCCTTCATATACACTCAGATATAGGCATACATATAAGCTTACAGCATGGTCAGGTCTGTTACAGATATTATGTCCCTTAATCACTTACATAGCAATAACATCTCCATATCAACTTGTATTTTTTTTACCTTGAAGTCGCTCATCAGTTATTATTTTGTTAGTTTGATTCCAAGTACTGTCAATAAATATTATTTTCTTCAGTCTAGTGCCTTCACTCCTGCTGCTTGAGACGCATTCATTTGGATGTTTTTCTTCTTCAGGTTCTATTTTTGCTTGTTTAAGAAGTGGCTCTCTGGAACAGTCATCGTCACTAGCACAGACACCTTTCTTGGTGTACTTTTGGAGATGGAAAGCAATATCCTTTACTGAAACTGAATTCGGGCCAGGAAATATAAGCGCTATCTGAATGAAGAAAACAAAGAGATTTGAGTGTCAACAAAATGTAAAACAACAGGTATTATTATATTAACAGAAATTTTCTATCCCTGTCTATAAACATTTAAGTCAGGACAAGACAAAATTGTATCTCTTAAAAATATTCTGTTGTCTAATACAATGTTAAATCCATGCTAAAAACATGTTAAAATAATGAACCGAGATCCTTAATAGAGATTTTTAATTAATGTTACTTCCATGCCTCTACTAACAACTCTTAACACTTCTGTATAAAGATTTTTCAGCCAAGAAAATGGTGTCAGCCCTGAGGAAGTTCAAATGTCACTTGGCATTGCAGTATATGGGGCAGGAAGGCCAAAAAGAACAGCTTACCATTTAAACAAACATATACATCCAAGTTCATAGCTTATTTTTTTATGCTCTATGCTGTGATAGAGAAGAGTTGTATTTTAGTTGTTTTCCTCTGTCATAGTAAATGTTAAAAATTTTAAGGAGGTTTAAATACTGCATCTGTTAAGTATGAGCACAACACTCGACTGCTGTTTAACTTGCTGCAAGTTGAATACTTTCATTTATAAGCAAAGTATTTCTTTAGTACACAGTGAATCCAACTCTCCATTACGTGAGGTGATGAACATAGGACATTCAAGGTGGTTAAAGTGTGCTACAGTCTTTCTCAGCTTTGGAGAAAAGGTTACAGTGCAGAACACAGTGTTTGCAGACCTAAGCTCTGAGAGAGCACAGGATGGGCTGTGCCAATGGAACATTGGTTTCCTCCCAGCAGTGCACTACCACTGCAGGAGGGAGCTGCACCTCCCCAGCACAAAGCCTGGCTGTCTCTGGAGAGTCTCTTACTTCATGTTTCTTTTCTTCATATTCTGGGATGCAAGGGTATTTGTAAATTGTAACATCATCAGGTGCCAGGAGCTTAGCGTGCACAGCAGTGCTTTTGCCATCGGTTTCATTTGGGTGTTTAATAATGTCAATCTTCAAAGGTAACTAGAGTAAAAGTAGAAAAAAGCAGTATTTATCATCATATATATGAACATTTGTACAAAAACTTACTCAAAATTCAGGAGAAATTCCTATGGGTGTGTAATTAAAACATATCTGGTAATTTTGATAGGTTTAGAACTAAACTAAAGACAAGTTGCACCTTTTACATTCAATATATGCAAATACCTAAGTAAGCAATGAATGCACTTTGGAATGCTGCCAGCAGTAGTGTAGTAAAATCTCCAGAAATAGCATAAATAAGGTAAGTTAAATGTGATCTTAATTTGAGCAATATAATGGTTCTCAACAGAATACTTATCTCTATTATGTGTTCACCCAATTGTGAAAATGGCTATTTCAATGAAAATACACCTAAATTTACTAGGTCAACTTTCCAAAGAACTTATAATGTATTTTTATGATGCTTTCAAACTCCATTGTCTTCAAAATGCATCTCAGATCCTAACTGATTTTGCAAAATGTCTCAGTCCTCTCTGATAGTTCCGCCAGGTATTTTAGCTGAAAGGCATTACTCTACTTATATTTTAAGAGCAGTTATCAGAATTATACAACCATGACATATAGGAATGTCTTTTAGCTCACGTTTTATGTAAAATTCACCCTCAGATATGGGCAAATTTTTTGTTCACAATATAATGTGTTCTGGCCAGAGTTATTAGAAACTGAAGAATGTGCAAGAGCACCATTAAGAAACTTTCAACAACTAAATGAAAACACAGTTGCATGAGAAGCTGCGTGACTTCAGCCTATATTCTCATCTAGAAGATACATAAATGTTTATGTGAGGACTGGAACGTTTTCAGTGTTTCTACATGTAATTCCTCAAGTAAGACCAGTAATTTTATCTAACTTTATTCCTACTTATAGCTATGTTCAAGATGAATAGCTGTAAATAATGAATCAGAAAAGAAATGGCTGCAGACAGACTATTCGCTGTCCACAGTAAACCCACAAGATATACAAAATCTGTAAGAAATATTAACCTTCACAGTTGGAATTTCGTTGGTAGGGACAGATTCAACAGGAACAAAGCAAGTATAACAATAAAACATCCTTGAACTATTGCATCGGGGGCATTTTGATCTCCCGCTCTTTTTTGCCTTTTCCAGTACTTCCTGGGATGCCAACTGTAATTGTTGAAGTGGGTTATCTTGAAATGATGATGGAGTCTGCAGTTCTAGGCTTTCCAAACATTCAGTACTTCTTTTTGGTCCTTGAGCATTTTCTTCATTTGAAAGTGTAGATGAATTTAAAGACATGGTTAGCTGAAACAGACAACATGTTGTTAAATGAAAATCCAATTACTATGAACTAATCTACTGGAAATTATTCTGTATTATCCCATTTAACAGAAAAATCTCATCAAAGGAGGTATTCCCTACAACAGAAAGAATAATAAAATCATCTGATTCAAGGGACTTCAGAAGACCATGAGATAAACAGCTGGAAAGAACTTGAGGTCTGTATCCTTAATGCACACAGATGCATGTTCATTATCCCACTCAACTCCTGCAGAAGTCCATTATTTCTCTGTTGTTAATATCAGTGGCTAGAAGTTTATGGACAAGCAGTAAGCAGTGTTTACCTGGATGGGCAATCCCATTAGTCTTCAGGAAGACTACTGGCAAGGAATTATATGCCTACAGGACAGAAATCCATAAGAGAGCAGCTAATTGCACAAATTTAGATCACCACCCTGAAATTTATTGTGTGTGGGCCAACCAAGTAACCTGAATGAAATCCCTCTTAGATAGAACGTAGTGAAATAGGAGAAATTTCCCAGAAGAGCTTCAGGCTGGGAAATAACAGCTCGAAGAGGGCTTTGGTACCACATGTACCAGGGGGAGCAAGCGCTGACCCCGTCTAGACTTTGGCAAGTTTCTGTTTATTTAGAACATTGATAGATTTTTTCAGGCTTTCTTCAGGACAGCTGTCTCACCCTCTGCAGCTGGCACACAACTTTCACCATGTACTGTGAGCAGTGCATCAGAAACATGAGCGTGTGCCCACCCCAGAGCAGACAGAATTGGTGCTGCTGTTCTGCCACTTCTGAGTGATCACTTGGGTGCTCTCTCATCCTCAAAGCAGCCCCCAGTCAGGAGCCTGCACAGCCTGCAGGAGTTAGAAACTGCCTCCTGCACTTTGTGCTGCGTCACTTGCAATGAAAGAAGTTATTCTCAGTATTTACTTTCAGCGAATTTAGGTTTACTTTTTCATGTCAAGGATCACACTTATGAAATGATGTAGCAAAGTCATGTTTAACAAAAACAAACAAACAGTAAGTCTTGACATTTAATCCAAACTTAAGTGTTTAAATAAAATCGAGTGTAATATAATTGGAAAGTAACAAACCCAAAAACTCAGCTAACTTTCCAACAGAAAATTAAAATAAATCCCAGAAAAAATTGTTATTTTCTGGTAAAATGAAATACTCATGCATGCTATGATACCTCCCCCTCCCCCTTTGCCAAGGCCTAACTTTTGAAAGGTCAGGGATGGCCACTCAAACACAAAATCTAATATGCACACAGATTTTCTAGTGCAATTTGCTTTCAAGTTTCTCTGAGATAAAGCAAATATACTTTACATCTCAGAGTAACCTGTGCTATTATCAAGTTTCCTCAAGAAGCAGAAGGCGAGAGGCCCTGGAATTGGACATGCATTCCCAGCCTGTAAACTGATTCTTTTCAGTGTAATGTCTTACACTCTGTGGCACTCAACGGTGACACCCCGAAGCACTTTTGCTATTGATACTGACAAGGGATACGCTGTGGCCTCGAAGTAATAGCTGTGCCCAGGCTGCTGAAGTATACATACAGTACGGTACACTTCTGAAAATGACAGACTGGAGTTCATGCAACTTTTAAGTCCCAAACCTCATTTCAGACACGTATTTTTAAGACTAACTAACAACTCCATTTGCACCTCATCTTCACCCCCTGATAAATCCCTGCCGGTGGAGGGTTCCCTCCACACTCCAGCTGCAATTCTGGGACAACTCCGAACGTCGGCCGAGACATCTCGGGGGGCTGTGCAAAGCTCCCGGGGTGCCCTGAGCCCCGTCCTGCCGCTGCTCGCTGCTGTCGGCCGGGCGAGGTGTGCGCAGGCCGGGGCGGGAGGGCAGCGCTCTCTCTGCGGGCGGAGGTGGCGCTGGGCGGGCACAGCCTCCGCCGTGCCTCTGCCAGCGGAAAAACAGCGCGGTTCTGCCGCTCGGGCGCGTCCGAACGGCCCCGTCCCGCCGCCGCAGCGGCACCGAGGCCCCTGAGGGCGCAGAGCCGCCTCCTACCGCGGGCCGCNCAACCCGGGGCTGAGAGCGGCGCCCGCCGGGCCGCCTCTGCCTGAGGGGGTTGTGTTTGTGTGGGCGCCTCACGGCCCGGATGGGCTGTTCCGTGATTTGTGTCACAGAAACCTGGCCAGAAACCACTTCCAGCTCTCTGGGCACGGGGGGAGAATCCCGCCGTTCCCAGCTGGGCCCGCGCCAGGTGTTTCCTGCCCTGTGTCCCGTGCCCAGCGCTGCCCCCTCCGTGAGGCGGCTCCGCCTGGAAACCACCGGGGTCTGAGGCGGCGGCTTTGTTTGACTCCCAGGAGAACTCCAGGAAAGACAGATTTTTTTTTCCCCCCTCACTCAGTAGTATCTTAGAGCATATTTATTGACAGCGAGGGCTGAAAGAATTGTGCTGCTGCATTCCTCTCTGCCTGTTTTGCATCTCTCTCCAAAGGAGACGTGGGATCTCTCCTGTGGGGTTCCTTGGCCTGGTTGAGGATGCTGATCCATAGTAGCATTTACCCAATGTTCAGTCTTTGGTAACTGCATTTTTAGGTGGAAGTGGCTAAACTAAAATAGTAATTTTGGTGTAGAGAATATATCCACTCAGTGAAAAAAGTGATATATTAGTTGCAATAGCTTTGGGAGAAAAGTTGACATTATAGGCTGGTTTTATGCCAAACTTTGATCTCAGTTACACCCTAAAACCCTCACTGATTTCAGTGGTAGTACATTCACTGGCAGAGAATTCCTACCAGCATTGTTACTTGTTTTGTTTTGATTTGATCAGTTCTTCATGTTGGCAGCATGTAACACGTTGCAGTGGTAGGAAAAAATCACGACATTCCACCATCCATATTTTTTCATCACTTTATGCAGTGACAATATGTTGTGATGTGCAGTAGCTAATAATGTAAAAAAATGTTTATTGGGCACAAAAAAGACTTTTATAATGGTTTCTAAAATTCTTTCTTGCCAAACTCAATTATGGTAGGTTTTGCTAAGTTTACCATATCTTATTTTATTTGAATGCTGGGGAAATCTTTGACTATATATGCCTTCCTGTTTTGTTGAAGAATTTAGTATAATGTGGTTACCAGTGATTTGTCAGAATGACATTCTTCTTGGAAGAAGCAGGACATTCCTTTTGACCTGCCTGCATTATTTGCAAGTATTGATTCACTCAAATCCTTTAAAACAGAAAATTTGCTCTTTTGAGCGTTGAACCAGAACTTTTTCTCCCACTGGAACAAAGAAACAAAAAGTGTGTGAAAATTTGTGGAACATTTAATTATGAAATTTAATTTTTTCTTTGAAAGTCGTGTATCTTAGAGGAGGAACCTGACATAAATATGGGAACACTTTAGTTTAGAATAATATCAAAACAAAATATTGATTTGTTTTCATTTTCTAATTGGTTTTATTCAACCATTTTACCCTGAAATTACAGCATCACAGAAAGGATGTGTGTATTAATAGTTTCATTACAGTCAATAGCATTTCATTGACTTCCTTTTTTAAAGAAATCTTTTGTCTTGCTGTCCTGCTATTAAAATAGAACAAGCCCATGTCCTTCAGCAGTACCAGAGTGCTTAAAAACACAATGATTATTCTGTTTTAATGCTTACTAAGTTATTTCAGGAAAGTGATCAATTTGATGACTAAGTTCAAACAACTACCTTTGGTTTCAACAATTTGCTCAAATATTTAAGCTGCTAGTTTAAATTCTTTGCTACATCAAGGAACAGTTTCCTCCTGTGCTTCCAAGGCTGTTCTCAACAGATGGAAGGCATTACTGGCCTTTCCGAGAACTTAAATTGCACATGATTTTATTTGTCTCTTTAGAAACATAATGACCCCTTTTTCTTGAGTTATCTCCTTCTCTAACTAAAAAGTTATAGTCTTTTTAATTACTCTGTGTCTGCTGTAATGGGCCTCCCTGGTCTATTTCTGTTTTTCTGGCTCTTTGAGGTGATGTAATCATCCCTGAATGCAGTACATGAGAGAGGAGGAAATCAGAGCCTGCATTGCAGTGTTGCCAGAATTAGAGATTCTTAGATGTAAAATGCATTTATACTTGTATTGGAATTCTTTATGCAAAATAAAATTCACAGATTACTCAGTTTAGTCTTTGCATTTGTATAATTTTCAGAAGTAGCTGTTTTTGCAATCTGCTGACTGCAGAAGGAATGACTGAGTTGTATCTCTCTTGATGAGCTTTACTCTTTTTTTGGGTAAGTTACAAAAACATTATTCCTTTAGTGTTACATGCAAATATCTGTGTGAACATCAGCCCACTCTCAGACTTGGAGAAGAGAATAAACACGTGTCACTGAAGCACAGAAACGTGCTGGAAAAGTGTTCTCATGCCAGTGTGGCCCAGTGTATCTGGAGGAACATCTTCCTGCCCTTGAACAGAGCACCTGGTCCAGATAAGTGTTTACAGCTTTCCCTCAGTCTGTGAGCGTGAAGTGTCAAGTTTATAATTTAAAAAAGCCTAATAAACGAAAAGTTTAATAATAAACTAAAGTCCCAGTTCTGCCTGGGTTGTAGGAACATTTTGTTTAGGCCTAAACAAAGTGCAGGCAAAAGTCTATGCATGCATGTTCTCCATGGATGGTGGTAATAAAGGAAAGGTGAGCCCAAAATGATAAAGTTTAAACCTTCCAATCCTTCCAGTGATGCAGGAGGACTGTACAGTGTGTTAAGTTTTGTGTGTAGACACATTTAGATGTAGATTCAAGTATATGTATGCCTGATTGGAGCTTTTAATCAATAAAATCATCAATCCAGCTTTTATTTCTAGCTAAACCTGGCTAATTTTTTAAAGACTTTGTTACTGAGCAAATTGCTACAGAGAAGCTCTGACTCAGACAAGTGAGATGTGGAAAGCAAAGGAGTATTACATATTTTTAATTCGTTTTATGGATAACACAAGAAAGATCAAATTTTTATTTTATTTTCCCTTTGATACAGAAGTGGAATTGCACCTATCTCTGTATGTTTTTAGGGGGGAAAAAAAGCCAAGCTTGAAAAACTCCTTTGGTTTCTTTATATCTCCAAGAGTATCTTGTAGTCACCTAAAGTATCAGTTTTAGACCTTTGTTCCTTACCTGAAGTATATTCACAGTTCATAGTGTGAATTCTCTTAGCGGAAAATATTGTTTATTTCATTGTGAGAAATAGAAAAAAAATTATGAAATAAGTATTTATAAGTTCTTCAGGTTCCCAAATGCATGGCTGAGGAGTCAAACGGTAGAAATGTAGAGGTGAGTTTTTTTACTTTGGATGTAAAAAGTACACAGCATTCTGTCTTACAGATATGGTTTGACTTGAAGTCAAAGAAATACCTCTGACACCAATCTAAGTCCATCAATTTTTCTAAGATTACATGAATTCAGGTAGATTGGCTAATGGAAATTCCAAATACCATGTAAATATGATGACTGACTTAACCATAAAAAGTGTAAATTCTGGGGTTTTTTACTCACTTCAGTGAGAGTTAGCTATGGCATTAAATACTTTAGAGAAGACAGATGAGAAGTTGCAATCTTTTCTCGTGAATTCAGGATTTTGAATAACAGTAGAAAAAACCAGGGCTGATTCGGAGCTGTGTCTGTCCTGCCTTTGTGATGTGCTGCAGGCAGTGATCCCTGCTCCTGAGGAGGGCTGGTCGACTGCTGGGTCAGGGTGGCTTTCTCCTTGGGAAAGGCACTTCGGGGTAGAGTCAGAATTCAAGGCTCTGTGAAGGGCCAAGGTTCTAGATTGTTTTATAATTTTGACTTGAATTGGAAATGTGCAAGTTTTTGTTAATAGCAAAAGCAGCTGTTTGTAGGTGGCCTTGAATTTATCTGTCTGTAAAAAGAGTGACTTTGTATAAATATTCTTACACAATTCAGACTGTACCTGTCCTAGAAATTTCTATTGGAAGTAGTATTATATTACCATTAAAGGAAGTAGTATTATATTACCATTAAATATCTGCGTGTTTTGACAGTAAAAGTTTATGATTTTTAGATTGCATATGTCATTTGATATCCATTCCAAAACTTAGATTTAGAGCAGATTTCTATCTTTAGTGCTCATTTATTTAGATTTCATGACAATGTGGATTTCATTATCTCGTATGTTGAAATTGATTGACAAATGCAATAGAAATATGTTTTTGAAGTAGATGTAAAATAAAGAAATATTTTCTCAAAACCTTTCTCTGTGTCAGTCACTGTTTGTTGGGCAGAATTTTCTTTTTAGTTACAGACAGAGAAAATTGTATGTAGAAAAAGATCACTCTGAAAAATTTAATTTAGAGAAGGTTTACATACATCAAAGTTATACATGCTTCAAACTCCTAAAGGGCCTTTAACTTGGAAGAGCTGGATAAGCCCACAGCATTCTCTGTAATGTGTAACCACTATAAATAGATAATGGATGGATTTAAGTGAAATTTAGTCAGACTAGAAAAAAATCCTAGGACTCTAGGAGACCACTGCCATGGCACAGATTCTGTGTCTGCATGAAACTTACAGTGTGGGAGCTGTGCAAAATTCTATTGGAATGGTGACTGAAAACCACGGAATAAAGTAAATTAAGTATTGCTGCGAGAATAATTCACAACCTCAACAAAACATATGCAAATGTATTAAATTACCAGAATTGGAACAACCACAAAGTAAGGATATTCACCCATGTGCAAACCCAAGCAGAAGCAGAAGGGAAATAGCAAAAACTGTTCTGGTTGACTTTAAATATATGAATATAATTATTTCAGTTAACAGGCTTGGATCCCATGCCTAAAGTTGACAGTGGCATAAAAATTTGCACATTGGAGACAAGAAATAAAGCAATTTAAATTTCATTTGGGGATATTCATAGGGTGGTTTTCAAAATGCACATAAATATTTTCCTAAATTAAATTTTTTTAAATTTTAGGTCTAAAACCAAGAAAATGTGTGTGGAAGAAATGGAATCTCAAAAGGTTAAGGCTGCCACAGTAAATCGTACTAGTAAAGATGCTACTGCTAACATACAAGCTGGTGCATCTGCCAGTTCTGCAGCACCCAGTCAGTCTTGTAAGTATTGTAAACACATAATGCATGTGACCATAGATTTTGGAATAAATTTTATGGTACAGTGCAAAATCATAATTGTCAACATAAAGTATTACCAATATTTTCAATTTGTTTCTCACAAAACCAAAATGTTAAAGCAATTCAAAATTTATTGTGAATTTTGATTAACTCTAAACACATATCCTGCCAACATATTGATAAGTCCATTTGATTAAGCTGTAAACAATATTACAAAGTATTTAAAGAAGCTACTTGTAGTCAATCTTGGTTTGATTTGTCAGGTTTTTATACTAATGATAGCTACTAATTTTTCTACTCCTTTCCCTGGTGTCTGGATCCCATTTTCAGTATGTCTTGCATGGAAGCATCTAACTTTTACCCTCATGTCTTTGCTGCCCCGATGGATCCAGCACTGATTTTTATTCTTTCATACTAGCCTTCTGTTCTTTCTCCTGGCCACTATTTTAACTTCTTTTTTTCAAGCTTATTGTGCTGATGTTGCTTCTCACTTGCTCCCTCTCTGAATGTAACCCAGCATTTTGTTCCTTCAGGGTAGCCAGTTTCTTCTCTCTTCCCGCTCCCTGAAATTACTGTTTTCCTTCAAGCATCTACAGCCACAATTTTATGCAACCAATGTTCTCTTAATCCTTTTTGTCAGTCTGCATCAACCATAATCATAACCACAACCATGACTTTTCCTATCCTTGTCTTTTTCCCCCTCATTTGTGTTGTTTTCATGGGCTCATGTGCTTTTTCTGAATTTAGATCATTCCCCATTCATCAACATAGGAAAAGCTTATTTTTGTTGCAGAATAATTCAGAGGAAAATACCTGAGTGAAAATGTGTAAGTTTGCATTCCCAGTGCCCAGCCCCTACCATTTTCAAGGATACCACTCTGGTATGTTTTCTGTACAAGGTAGGTTAAATGCTTAGGAAAACGTGGAGGGTTGTCTCTTGTGTCTGATAATGTTAAGGAGAGAAGGTCTGGAACATGCTGTACTCAGGAAATCCTGAATTAATGAGGTACTGCAGACATGTCAGAGGATGGGAAGCGTTCTGTCATGTGCCATGATTTCCATAAAGCTTTCTCTTGTAATGTGGGTGCAAAATAACTGAGGCTATCTAAGCAAAGAGGAGAGCTCCTCTTGAGACCTAGCTGAAGGATTTAGTCTCTACAAGTGGACATAGCTTTATAGAAGCTTTGTATAGATTATGCATAGCTGTAACCTAATAAAGTGAACCTTCTTATTGTCATTAGGTATTGCCTGTTAGCTTTCCTGAATAATTTTCCTTTTTTACTTTAGTGTTTCTTTATAAGTACAATTAATGTGGTTTCTTTAAAATTGAAAGTCTGTGTTACTCTCATCAAGTTGCAGTCTTGAAAGGAAATTCTTGTTTACAGAATCCATTTTTTGTGTGTTGCTCAGTTTGTAGTACAGTGTTTAGAAACAGAAATGTATCTGTGTTTTTGAACACAGGAACATTTGGCCCAAAAATCAAAACCCAGTGGAAACATTTGCCTGATTTTTATAAAATCTGGTGGTTTCATTCCAGTATAATCATATTTCCTTTTAGATCTTGGTACTTTACTAGTACATAAAAACAAGAATATGAAAGCAAGTAGAAAGTGATTATTTGTGAAGCAGGTTCAATAAATCACCTCAGCTGCTGATTAACACTTCTGACTTTAGGGAACTTGTTTTAATGACAATAATTTTGAAGTCACTGCAGCTGTTATCTTCATGTTTTTTGCCAAGATATAATGACTTGTTTTTACCTGTGACAGTAACATAAAAGGGAAAAGCCTTACCGTTTTAGCCCTCCCACCTTATTGCTTTAGGCTTTCAGGTTGCTCACAGTTTTGTTTAATAATCACTTGTTCTCTTTCATGATCACTGAGAAGTTACTTGTCCAGATCCACTTTTGTGCCTGGGTTTTGGTAAAATCAATAGGAATAGGGTGCATAGGCAAGATAGCTGTCCTGTTAATGTATCTTACACAACAATTGAGTGTCCATGGCTTTCAAAAGTTCCCTTTCCTCTAACAATCTCATCCCATTTTCCTGTACTGTGCAATGACATCAGAGCAACTCAAGCAGACATAAAGAGGCTCAGCCTGTTTGCTGGGGTGAGCAGAGGTGCTGATCTACCTGTGGCACAGGGGTCTCCTGTGCAGCAGCACAAGTCACTGAGTGTGGGTACAAACAGCTACAGCTCCTCTGCTGCCCTGGTGTGATTAGTCAGGTCATTCCATTAGTCAGGTAATTCGTGCGTGTTTGATGTTTTAGCAGTGTGTACCAGACTCAGACTTGTTTGTCTTACTCATCAAATAAGACACTGAAACTGGCTTGCTGAAAGTTATGTAAGAAATCTGTAGCAGAGAGAGGTTTCAAAGGCCTCTAGATGAACCCTGAGAACTCAGCAGTCACTAGCTAAGGACTGGATTCTTGTCTATCAAAACTGGTGCTGTCCAAGGTAATGGTGGATTGTGTTTATGTTTGGACAGCCAGTTGTAATTGTAAAGGGAATTAGTCCTGAATGCTGATTAAAATTATATGATATAACATTATAAAAAACATTTCTAGTCATAATACAGATATTACTGGATTAGCTGAAAGAAAAGGGAAGTGATTCTTCTGTTCTACTCAGCACTGGTGACACCACACCTGGAGTACTATGTTCAGTTCTGGGCTCCTTAGCATGGGAGGGACATGGATATACTGGAGAGTCCAAGAAGTGCCACAAAGGTGATTAGGGACTGGTGCATGTTTCCCATGAGGAAAGATGGACAGCTGGGACTGTTTAGCCTGGAGTTGAGAAGGCTTAGGGGGAAACTTAGCAATGGATATAAATTCCTGAAGGGAGAGATGCAGAGAGAACTGAGCCAGGCTAACTTATGTGACACCAACCCTCATGTGACAAATTTATGCATCTTCATTCTAATTTCTCTGCTTTTCTGGTTAGCACTGAAGAAAAATAATTATTTTCATGAGAAAGTAATTTCATCTGAAGTGAGTAATTTTGTCTTTCCTTCTGTATTGGGTCAATCTTTTCAAGTGCCAGAACTCTAAATAAAAGAGTTTCCCTAATAAAACAACCAGTCTTGGTAAGCTAGGATTGGCCTTCCAGACAGAATTGAAGAAAATCTCTCTTTTTAGGCCTGGAATGTAAGCAGTTATGGAATTTGGTGTCTGGAATGCTTGAGATTTACAAGCTAGCTTTCCTGAGACAGGTATTGTGAAGTTATAGACCGAGCTCAAGACTTAACACTTGGTAGTTTTAATACTGTATTAAGCTCCCACCTCCCAAATATTTATAATTAAATTCTGCGGTTTTATGAATTTCAATGTGTGGTGTTAAAAAGCTTTTTTAGCAATTTTGCAGTGGGAATATTTTTAAAGTTAGTATAAATGTCATGTTAAAAAACTTGTGCAACTCTTTGAATATTTTTCCCATCTAGTTTCTTCTTTAAATACAGTCCTAATCTTCAAAATTATCAGCATAGAGAATTTAGCTTCTTTTTCTATGCTAGTAAGTTCACCTTCTCTGCTTTATTAAGTAAACAGGTGATTTAAATAACTGTTACCTTTTAAAACTCATCTAGTGATGCAAACAATTGGACTTCCTTTTTTTCGTTATTAAATATTAGTTAAAAGAAATACTATTTCTAAGTATGGATCTCATCTCTGATGATGACTGTTTTCCTAATTTGGGGAAAATCATCTAACCTATAACTTCCTTTTTCTACATGCTAAATATTATTAAATCATTGTGGTATTTGAAAAATCAGTAGTGAGGAGACAGATTTCATAGGCTTATGAAGTATTAACAGTGCTCAGATACTGGTCGTTGAGTGCAATGAAATACCGATGTTCTCATTATTTTATTGATTTAATGTCAATTTACATTTTGCTTCAGCTTATTCAAAGAGAATATACATATTTTCTTCAATAAGTAATTTAAATCACAGACAAGTCTATTTTAATAATTAATTGATCAATCATTTAGTAATGTGATTATTACAGATGCTATGCAGAGCCATGTTTTAAAGTACTTGCAACAGAACTAAAAGTGAGACCATATTGTACCATATCATGTATTTTAAAGGTCATGGATATTGTCCAATTGTAATTTTTATTCTGTTATGGAATGTGTTTACACCATTTTGCATACCTTTAAGGACTCACAAGTTATGAGACAAATGTGTAAGTATTCCCCTAGCATGGAAAATTATTTTTTTGTAGTTGTTCAAAGGGATTGTTTCAAGAAAAATAACTTTCTTGTGGAATCCTAGACTCATTTACATTGGAAGAGTACTGCAGGTCTCTTGTCCAATCTCCTGCTCAAAGTAGGCCCCACATTGGTTGTACAGGGCTTTGTCCAGTCAGATCTTAAAAACCTCCCAGAATGGAGATTTAGCAGTCTTCTCTGAGATTCCCCAAATAAGATTTGCTTATTTCTGTGTCCCAGAATGTTTATCAGCAGTAATACAAAAGCAAATAAGTAAAACCTTTCTAATTACAGATCCTGTGTAATGGAGCAGAGTCTGAAATGTGACTGGCTGCTGCAGGGGGCTGCTTTGACCACAGGAGCTTGTGTTTCCCTTCTGAACCCCAGTCTGGGCACACTGTTTAGTGTTGGTGGGAAACAATGAAAAAGGTACATGAAAGCCAATGCCTCTGGAAGAAAAACAAAGAAATTACACTTGAGGCTGTCTTTTATAACCCATTTTGCTTGGGCTGTCTTGAACTTTTAGTATTACAGAGGTTAGTAGTACTACATTTCCAGACAGGTGTATCTATACATTCTCTATGTATAAACATGTTATCCTTCTACATGGTATATAGTATGCTGGTGTTAGGATTGCATTGGATTGTGATGTAATTCATGTAAGAGGCTTTTGTGAAGATTTCTGACATCCTGTTGAATTGAATTCCTGTTAAAATTGAATAGATTCTTCTTATTATCCTTGTGTTTTAATAGTTTACTGCTGTAGATCATCACTATAAATTTGCTGATTATTATTCTCTGGTTTTAGCACTAAGCTGATTTTTTTCGACTCAGTATTTTCAGAAGAGATTTTCTAAGATAAAGATACACTGAAAATTGCTTAGTTGTAAGGACATATGAGTGTGGTACTGACGAATTGCAGCATTTGTAGTCAGGTGTCTTTCTGGGAACAATTCCCTCAGAACACATTTCAATTATGACAGCTGTAAAACATAAAGCAGCCTTGGCTTACCTGAAAATGGTAGGAACATTGTGATTCATTATATAAAGCATTTAGCAGTAAGGGCTAATCACAATTTGGATTCAGGGCATGTTCAACTGTGTTTCTATGTTCTTGAATTACATAATCAAAAGATCATTTAAAAGAGCCTGTCTGCATCTGGTTTTAAGATTTTTTTACATATATGTTTATATATTAACGTGCATACATACATTTTAGTTAAAAATGCAGTAAAGCTTTTAAGCAAAAACAATCTTAATGAGGTTTTGTTATTTTCGTTTTTATTTCAAAGCTTCAACTAACCTAGTTTAGATAGAGAAACTTCTGCTAGCATGTTAATGTTGATCAGGAGTGTGAACTTCGTTTCAGTGTTTATATATTCACAGAAAGTAGTGCAGAGAGCACCAGCAAAAAAGCTTCTTTTATAGTACAGTCTGTTGTGTTCAGTGAAAAATAAATAAACTAGCAAAAGCACAGTGAAGGTTTACTGATAGACCTGTAGTGACAAATCTTTCTGCATGTATCAGTTTATATCTTCTTTGATTTTTGACTTGCTAATATCATAATTGATTTTCAAATGGCACTGTTCATTAAACAAGAATTTTTTAAAAAAAGAAATGTTTATCAAAGAAAATAGTTGCCGTTTTCTCTGACTGCTCTTAAAATGAAAGTGTTTCATGTAGGAAGAAGTGGTTGACTCTAGAAACTTTTTATTCAATGTAGAGCATTTAAGACCATTTTTAATTAACTTGACTCTATCCCAGTCACATGTCAGCTGCTTTAGCTAGTTTTTGGTGATATTTATCTAAGTGCAGTTATCACAATACCAAGAAAATGTGTGGGGAATCTGAACAGAATGAAATGTTATAATGCATAAGTCAGGTAGGGCTTAGTTGGACACTTTAATAGCTAGAAAAGTAAGATGTCTTTTCTTCATCAGGTCACACTGATTTTAGCTGTAGTTTCAAACTAGTCCCACAGGCTTGCACGTATTCCTGTATCTGTAAGGGGAGGTTCTACCATCTGAGGATTATTTCCAGTGCCTGCTGGAACTATAACCTTCTTTTACCTGGCATAACTCTGAGCATGCCAGTAATTCAATTATCAAGAGTATGTGGCATAGATTTTTAAAATTTTTGCATTGTTTCTTTTGAGATGTCCATTGTGTGATTTGCTGCAGGCTGTCATTTTTGTCTGCCATCCAATGTATGTTGGCAGAAGGGTTGTGTACTAGGCTTTGTGTCTGGTCACAGAAAAAAATTCATGCATCTCAGCCAGACCATTTTGTTATTCCTTTAGAATTAAAAGCATATGAAACAGATGCAGCTTAATAAGTATCTTTTTTATAAATTACATTTAAATAACTTAAAACAATAAAGTTCAAATACAACTTAAAATAAAGTTTAATGCTGTAACAACAGAAAAAGCATGTATAAGAATGGAAAAACAATATTGAAAGCTGTATGCCCTAACAGGAATTATACAAAAGATAGGATATGTTACATAAAAAACCTTAATATGTCTGAATTTTTGCTTCATTGTTATATAAAATGTTAATTTGTGAAAAGTGAGATGAAGTACATTATTTATTCCTATTTTTATTTTACATACACTATTTGAAACATCTTTTAGAGCAGCATTAGGTATTTGTTTCATTAATAGATAGGAACATTTTGTGTTAGAGTAAACTTAATTTTTCCAAACTAACTCTCTTATCTGAATACAACAATAAACATTTACAAGATTATATTTTTTTGATCATATAGTTTATGTATAGGATATCAGTTTCTTGGGGGAAGTATTTAAAATACTGCTCAGCCTCCACATTTTCTATTGACTTGATAATCTGACAACTCATTCCAGCAGCCTTAAAGTCTGACATATTTTACACAACATTATCATCTGCTTATTATTATTATAGCAGCCATATTTAAGAAGCAGATAGTTTTTTAAATAAAATATTATCAGATAATCAAGTAATGACTTATTCTTCAGGGTAAATTAATTTAAGAAACTACCCAGTTACAATGACTAAGATAATGATTGTACAACTCTTTAGAATTTTTTACAACTTTTAGTTAGTAAATCTGGTTTTGTGTATATTTTCAAATCTTTTTCATGTAGTCTCTTAAAAATAAACATAAATGCGCAAGTCCAGCTTGTTCAGTTTCTCAGTAGTATTCCAGCCTCTCTTGATATCTTGTCAAACAGTCTTCTTAAAATTAATCTTCCTGCTGGAACCAGTTCTTTATAGATCATTTGTGATTAGGATATTGCCAGAGGAAGAAAGTGGGATGCTCTGTGTTCTTTCTTTGTTTTTTTACCTTTCATGGGAACCCCTTTGTGGTTTAGTGTAACAAACATCTCCTTTCCTTTGTGTGTCCATTTTGCAGAAGCATAAGTATTATAGTGGTTTTCTTCAATCAGTTCTATGAAGTTGCAGTCCTCGTTGCATACCTTCTGTTGAGAGTGAATAATAAGGGAAAGTAAGGTAAGTACAAGTGTATTTTTAATTACTTAGATTAGGGAAGATGGGAGAAGAATATGCATTATAGACCCTGCATATTATGAATATTTTAATAAATAAATAGACTTCTGAAATCTGAGTATTGAATATTTTAGCTTTGTCTATTCCCCCTTAGTATTCCACATTTTGAAGCAATATATAAGACCTAATAATTGCATTTATTAAATGGACATAAATGTCAAATATGGGATGCATATGGGGTAAGTGCGGAATACATTTTACTTAGTTAGGAATCTGTTTTATAAAAAACCATACAGAGGCTACATCTCAAAATACAGATCTTTAAGATTGTAGGGATGTACACATAAGAGAAATTTGCATCCATACCTTTCCATAGAGTCGTCCTGACTTGTTCATTGCCAGGAAATATTCACTTTCCACTCCTTTGATTGCCACTATTCCAACTGCCACCGTTCGGATTTCTAGGATACCTGCAAAGGTACACAGCAAGGGCTGTAAAATGGTTGTTCTCCAATCTGCTTAGAAGGTTTAGCTGAATATTCTGGAATCTTTCCATGTTTATTGAAAACCTGCAGCAATCATTCTTGGGAAACAGAAAAATTCTATGTATTTGTGTGAAGAAAGGGGTAGACTTTAAAAAATCCCTCTGTGTAATTGTGTCTGCATGCAGCCACTTTCAAAGCATATAGTGATAATTTTTAAGCACATACTGAAGTTGTGATGTCAGTATAAGTAATTTCTGTATTTTCAGAGAATCAGTGTAGCTTAGAATTTATCAGGATCAGGGTTTCGTTTGGAATATGTAGTTAGCCATCAAGGTTCACAGAATTTGTGTAAAGCCTTTATTTTGAAGTCTTGTGTTGCAGTATCATCTCCTTGAAAGAGTGTAAACCTTAGAACTTGCCTGTGATAGAAAACAGACCACAGTGTCTTAAATAAGATGAAGTATTTGCTTGACCTTTGTGTGCTTTTATGACCGATCGGAGCTGTAAAGATACGTGTATTTAAAAATCATTAAAGGCTGCCCTGAGAACTTACTTATTCAAAACCAGAAAACATTTAATGTTGTTTTCTAGAAACTGGTTTATTTTCATCTCACTGATACATATCAGCAATACTTTCTGTAGTCACTGTGATACATTTGAGTTACCTGCAACATAAAACATTTTTTTTTTGTTAATATATTAAAAAAAAGTGAAGGCAGGGGGATTATATAAGTTATTAAGGAACACCAGGTTGTTTTCAAGCTTAAATATTATTCATGTTGTCTTAAACAATAGTTTAGAGTTATACATCTGATTTTGGGCTGTTTCTTTCCATATTGAGTCACTGACAGAACTCTGTGCCATAGCAACTGCACTTTGACTCCTTCTCCGAAACGGGGTCTTTCAGAGGCAGCCAGCTTGAGGCAAATTGCAAAAGCTGAGCATGGGGGAGACAAGAGAGGGAGGTGGGAGAGAGGCATGTGTTAGATTGTCACCCGAATTTCCTCTCTAACAACACATTCCCTTTTTACCCTTTCAAATTGGCATTGACTTTTCACAGCCACATTGTAACAGTTTTTCATTAGTTAGTTTTTTTACGAAAGACGTTAAATATCTCTATTTCTATGCCCCTATACTTTTTTATATCCTCTTGTCCTTTGCTTTCTTTCATGTTCTGTTTTGTTTTTCTCTTTGATATTACTGATGTATCAGTCCCAGCACATACGGATATTTTTTTCTTCCTGTTTTCTTTAGCAGATCAGTTACCTCTTCTTGTGATGTGTGCACTGCTGGGCATTCATCTCAGAGCATTTGTACTTCTGTGCTCCCCTGAACTGCTCAGCCAGCTTTTAAGTAAAGCTTTTAGAATCCTTCAACAAGTTCCACTCTGCTGCAGGCATAGCAATAGTTCTTACAAAGGGCAATTTGTAACCGAAACTTGCAAAAATTATATTAACTTTCATTTGAATTTCACTTTAGAAAAACCACAGTGAGGCTGAAAAACAGATGAACATCTGCATTTAGCCAAACAAAGAACATAACAGTGGAAGGGATCTCTGGGTCATCAAGTCCAGTGCTCTGCTAGCCTGGGAATTGCATCAGATAATTCTCTTTTCATAAACTTTGCCAATACTAAATTGGAGTTGTTATTTCTTTGCCCCCAGTGTTTCTGCCGAAGGCTGTTCCAGAGTTTGATTTATTTTAATGGCTAGAGACTTCGTAGTAATTTGCAATCTGCATTTCTTCAGTGACAGCTTATATCCATTTGTTCTTTTGCCTGTGCTGGCCATTAGCTTAAGGAGAGTTTAAAAAAAAAAATCTATTTTTGAGTTTTCCATTTATACAGAATTTTAAAAAACGAAAGATTCAAAATTACTTTTTAAAACAAGTCATGCTAATAGGAATTGAGTAAGCTGATGCTGGCTGAAGTTAAAGAAGTAAGAAATCCTACTACTTTAAAAAAGGAAATGCCAAAAGATTTTGTCCAAAGCAATATTATTATTGTTGCAATTTTTACATTATTTTTTTAGTTTTTTCTTTTTTCCTGAAGTAGATTGTGACATTCATACTAACTTGTTGGAGTTACTTTATTTTGATTTGGGGCACTTGCTTTTCTCCTTTATTCACAGAGACATTAATGTCTTTCCTTGTCTTAAATGAGCAGGTCTATTCTTATGTGCTTCTTTTTGAAGTAAAGGGATTTAATCCTTTCAATATCTATGCATGAAAAGAAAAAATGTCACCAGGCTAGGATGGGAAAGAGAAAATTCTTGTACATAGATTGTTTCATTGAAATACTCTTTTCATACTCTAATAACCAAAATTACTTTAAAGGCGTATGTAAATTAATAAGATGTTGATGAGGAGAAATTCAGAAGGCCAAGCTTCAACAAGGTCTTAAATATCACTGATTTAAAAATTAAAATGTAAACTATGTTCTTCAGTTGCTTTATCTAAAGCGTCCTCAGAGAAGTTCGGAAGAGGTTTAAGAGAAGTCTTCAATATACCACAAAGTAACTGGGAAAGAAATCAGATTAAAGCCAGGAAAAGAAAAAAACCAACCTAGAGATGGGCATCCAAAATTGAAAACAACTGTACTTTCTATAAAATCAGCATGAAATTCCAAACAATTTTATATGGTTGTATGGTCAGTGTATCAAATGTAGCTTAAAATTCCTGTAGTGAATGAAGTTTCCTACAGAGCTGGAATTCTGTCTGGGGTGTGTAAAAGACACTTAGCCGAGATGGGCTAAAGTTTGTCTTCAGAGAAGATGCCTATGGATGTGGCAGCAGTCTTTGTAACCACTTGGTGCAAATTAAACAACAGACAGTTGATATCCAGTGTTTAAAAAAAAAGAAAGAGAAAGTAAAAAGAAAAGAAACAAACCAAGCCTTTAGGCTGATACAACAGTTTTAGTGGGTGAAATATGTATCAGGTTTTGGAGAAAATTTATGTCATAAATGAGGTGAGTCTCCTGGCATTCTGGTGTAGAATGACAGTTGCTCAGTACTTTACAAGAAGACACTTTTATGTCTAGACTTAGTCCATAAGCCTGGTCTGAACAACAGGACAGTACCTCAGGCTGGAAATTATGTAGAAAAACAGGAGTTTAGTTATATCATTGATATACAATTGAGCATTGTCATGTGAGATGATTCTTTCCTGGCAAGTGGTATTTTAATAGTTTTGATCACCCGATATTAAGTGTTTTTTCTGATTCAATTAGTATTTTTAAATCAACATTTTCATCTTCCTTTTGTTTGTTAGACTTCTTTTTGCTTTTAGAACACACTGACATTGTATTTGTTAAAACAAATCTTTGCTTTTAGTGCTACACAATCTGTTTGCAGACTGTATTAATTTCCATCAGTATGCAGGCATAGTTGAATAGGCAGTTTCTTTTCGATAACAGTATCTTGTCTATAACAAAGTAGCAAGAGCCTTGTGATTTAGCAAAATCAGGGCATTTCTCTTTAATCATTTGTCAGCTAAGATGCTGAAAGAGCAATTGCAACTCTTGCTCCTGAGAGCTGTAAGGAAACCAGTAAGTTTTGCTCATGCCTGAAGATCCTGCAGGCAGGTATAACCTGGAAGAGGAGGGGCAGCAGAACCACAGAGAGAGGTCTCTTTTCACGTGCTAGGGAACTGCCCCAGTGTGCCAGGATTGTTCAGGGAGATTCTGTGAGGTACACATTGTGTTCAGTCCCTCATCAGCTGGCTCTGTCTCCAGACATTTCATATGTTGTAGGTATTCCCTCAGTATCTGTCACATAAAGTTTCTGGTCACTGCTCCTCAGTTTTTTAGTCACAGTTTCTGTAGACATCTATCCAAAGAGACATTTTGACATCCGTTACATTTTTCAGAAAGCTGACAGCAATTTCATCCCAGGACTTTTCTGTTCTGCCAGGTACATATGTTGGGAGAGCACATGTGATGTGTACAGCACTTTATTTCCTGTGGCTCTCTGTGCAGTGAAGTTGATAAAAAGCAGTCTGTTGCTCATTTTTAGGGTAGGGTGGCTGGCACTGACAGTTAAGCACTTGTAAGGAATGTGTTTGTGAAACACCCTTTCCTAAGCAGAATTGTCTTCAGATAAAGTATTTGAAATCTGAAATAGGGACAGAGGGGGAAGAAAAGACTTGGATGGAAAATAACTAAATAAAAAAAGTAACTTCTAATTTTGCTAACTTGTGTTTCTCATTAACTGAATTTGGAACACATATTTATGAATTCAAATGACCTTTGCTAATGATTCAAGGCCAAGAAAAATGATATTGTCGTTGCTTACAAGACACTCTTTAATGATATGTAATGTAATTCACTCTTTTGTTCTGGGACTTAAGTTAATGTTTGCGCCTCTTAAAGCAAGAAAATACAAATCACGATGGTCAGTCTTGGAAAGCTTTCATGGTGTTATTGGTACGTGTGTGCATCTGGTGAGCCAGCACAGTAAATACACTCATTAGCTGGTGTGTTACACTTACATGTTTTTCCAGAAGAGTCTTACCAGTGAAATGAATACTTCTCTTGGATAGTTTTGAAAATAATTGGTTTCAGGAAATATTTTTCTATCTCCTTTTTTAAATATAGTGTCTATATTGTAAAGTATTTTTTTGGTTTAAGTTATTTTGAGTCTTAATATTTTTAAATGGATGCATCTTGAAGGTATTTTGTAGGTAAAACAATCTGTGTGCTCATTCTTTCTCAAATATAAAAACTAAAGGTAAAAAGAAATTATTGCAAATAAAGGTATTGAGTTATTTTGTCATATGGCTTAATTTTTATCTTTCCCTATTATTAAATTAAAACTGATAGAAAGTAGAATTTGCATTTGTATTGAGTACTTTCCTTAGCAAGAGAATGAAGGAGTTTCCTGGATGGTACCTCATAGAACTCCTGTTCATAAGCTTTGTAAGTAGAAATAAATGTACAAGTATATTTTATAGTGGCTTTCAAAGCAGAGATGAGATTTCTCCACCCCAGGAATTTTCTTTCCGTGGATATGATTTTAATGAACAATTAATTAAGTTAACAGAAAACAAGTTGGTACATATATTCACTATCACTTTCTGCTTTTATCTTCTCCTTGTGATACTCAGAATTTTGATTTACGTCATAAACACATGAGTGTTGTTATTTACAGCATAGAAAGCTAAAAAAATTCTTATTTAGGGGCTTTGTGCCATATCCGTGCATGCATTTGCAGTGCATGTGTAGCCTCTCTGAAGCACTTTAAATATGAATATGGCTGTAAAAATGATCCGCGCAGAAATAACGGATCTGTCAAGAATTTTCAGGAGAACAGTTGAAGCTACTGCTTCAGTGAGGTGCCAGACATCTGGATATCATGGAGAAATATTCAAAGCACTCAAAACTCCTGGGTTTGTCCCATGTGTAATTTCCAAGCAGAAAAAATTGTAGCTGTCCGAGGAAACATGATTAACGATAGAGAAGTATTCCTTGAGGACTTGATGCAGCACATTGTTCAACGTCCTCCAGCAGCAGAATTTGCTTATAAGATTTAGTCCATGTACAGAAGGTTTGATTAAGCATAAGTAGCCAATGTTTAATTACCCTTCTGCAATTCATTGGGCACAAAAACAGTGGGCATTGATATTAAAAAGAAAATCTACTAAGTGCTAAATAGAAATCCATTAAAGTATTTTTTGTACTCCATTGGATTTTTATTTATTTTTCATCCTATGTTTTCTTTATTTGACAATTCCTTATCCATAAATTTCTCCAGTTTTCCAGTCATACAAACTGATGGATACATGCATTGCTAGATGGGACAACTTTATGATAAACCATTGTCCTGGTGATAACAGCTGACAGATAAGTTAGTTATGGAATCTGAGCCATGTCAAGGTTTATAAAAGAAACTGCTAACTTGATAACTCTGTGAAAAAAGTATAAAAAAGGCAACATGAGAACCACACATAAGAGGGAAGATATGACAGGGAACTAAAATGATTGTTTAGAAATGCTGTTATTTTACTTACAAGATCTGTTCTTTGCATGTGTACTTGGACTTGTGGGTGTTTACCTTTATGACAGAAAAGGAATGGGTAAGCCAAGTTCCACTCTTAAGTCTGCATTGTTCAAAATATTTACACAGTTTCTCATGCATCATCAAATGGATAATCTGCCCTCCAGCCATGTGTGGCTGATACTACAGTGTGAAGTCTGCTTTGAACTCCCAGACTGATGTTTGGAAACACACCTTCCTTTTTACTTTAAACTTAACACATTTGTTCTGCAGTGGGAAATATTAAAAGCCATAATACATTTTCTTTAGTTATTTTTCGAAGTGGATAAATGTAATGCAGTGCTCATCATTTTACAATGCTCAATATTTACTTCCCCTAATTACTGCAGTGAGAATTTCAGTGACCGTATTGCAATTAATAATTGCTAAAGAGAAGTACCTTAAAATTTTCAACTATTTTTCCTTATTGTACAACCTGTTTGGCCTCAGTTTTGTATTAACTCTCTGTTAATTTTGGTGAGTTAGGAGATAGTTTTATAAATCAAATGCTTGATTCTTCATTGAAAATGGTAGCGTAGTAAGAATTGGTCTAGAATGTTCTGACTCTCAATTGCTGCCTTCTGTGCATGTCTCTTCTGAACATTAGCAATTCAGACCACTGTATTTCCAATATTTCTCTTGATTTTATCTTCAGAAACAAAGGGTGTGACATTTTTCACTAAAGTAGATTGCAAAATTATGGAGCTTTTCAATTTAGAGGTGTGACTGGTGAATAGCAGTATATAGTAACAACTGAATAGCATGCTGCCCCAGGCAGTCATTCTCTTGGGAATGTCTCATTAAACTTATTAGAAGCCTTTACTTCACTGATCTCCACTGTGCTTTACATAAATATTTTCTTGATCAGCCTCTTAGACAACATGTAGTCATTTCTCATTTTTGTAGGAAACTACATTTCCCTCCAATAAAAATTGCCTTGAAGCTAAACATATGGTTATAATGAAGAATAATATTATTTTTTAGAATTAATACTGTCATGTAAAATCCAAGTCTTAATCCTCAGTCTGAAAAAGTGCTCTCTTATTACAGCATTAATAATTTACTGATATGAAAAATGGAAAAAAAGAGTGGAATGACTGTTTACAAAATGTAATTGTTTCCAAGCAGTAATAAAATTAATGATTTAATAGTTTAGAGCTGAACTTGTACAACAAAAGCTTTCCCTACAGCTCAGATGAAGGATATTTCTAGTATTTAAATCTTTTGTGCCAATTTTACTAGAATAAATGATCTTCTCAAGCTTTTCAGACTTTCAGAATGCAGCCTCAAAATACCAAAGTAAATGTAAAATGTTGGTTATTAACATTTTCACAGCAAAATAAGATATGTCCAACTAGAGGTGCAAAATTTCCCAAATTCAGTTTCAGTGTCTGCAGCTATTTTGATTATCTGAACTTGGAAAATTCCACATAAGACCACAGCCTCCTGTTTTCAAATTCTTCTGTAATTCAAAAGTCTTTAAATAGATTACTTTGTCTTTTTTTAAAAAAATTTGTTATTATGCTATTTTGTGTTTTCATTTAGTAAAGAGCTGGTGTTTTCCTTCCCCCTTTCCTGAGTTAGTGATCACAGCTGACATAAAATTAGTCATGTCATTTCTAAAGAAAACTTTTTCTTCTGTTTTTCAAAGAAAAAAAGAAGTCCATGTTCACATGCCTTTTCCATGGAGAAGTGATTCATTCTCTGACTTGTGTTCTGAGGAATGTTAATTCCAGGTGCATTTCCCTGTATCACCTGTATGAATTGGCTGCAGGCAGTCACAACATCAGCCTAAATGTAACGTGGCAATGGGTGCTGCAATAGTTCAGCTAAAGCAGCAAAAATAAATCCAGCATAGAATCTGCTCTTTTTTCTGTAAAATATTCCCTGAGCTCAAGGCCTTGCTGGTTTGTTCTGTGTATTGTTCTGTCTCCAGCTGTTCCTCTGGCAGTTTTTCTGGTTCCTGAAATAAGCTTGACAGGAGAAAGAGCAGAGCCATATTTTGGGCAAACTGAGTCTAAGAACTGCCTTCCTGTGTTCTTTGAGGATAACTTAAAATTATACACTGTTGAGACAAATTACTAAAAGCAAATATTAAGTGCCTGTAGATTGATCATAATGACATTCTGCAATGTGTTATCAGTTTAAATATCTAGTGCAACGCATTTTAAACAGTGAAAATAGTCCCAAAACTAGCTAATAACCAAAATTATTTAAAAGAAGTAAAATTCAGAAAGTGGTTGCATAAGAAAGAAGGTGGCTGCAGTATTCCAGAGCTTGAAGGTATCCTATGGGGCCTATGGCATAGAAGCAAATGGTTTTAAATGGTTTGAAATTTTAGACAGTAAAACTTTGTTTCACATAGTTAAGAGATAATTTCAGTCATAAACACTGCAATCCCTATTGAAGAGAGACACCTTTTCCCACTCTCAGTAATTATTTAAAATGTAGGGGCAAGCACTACCCAACAGAAAAGGTTTTAGTTCCATTTCCAGATCAGATCTGCTATTTTGTGAGGGAACAGCTGAGGCTGGACATCTAAATATATCAATTACAGTGTCCAGAAGAACACGAGCAGGCACTACGTAATTCCTTCCAAGGTACAAAATGCAAGAATCTGCTAAGAAAATCTTACTAACCCCTTGCTGCATCGCAGAGTGGGAATTGATAGAAACCAGCTGGCTCACTCCTGCCTTCAAAACACTACTGGACATATATTTATATGTATGGTCTCTCAAATTGTTCTGGTTTGCTGCTGGCAAATAATTTAGATTTAGTTGAACTTTCAAAATCTGTATAAGACTAAATTATAACCTAATAGGAGAAAATTAAAACCCCCTCAAAATCAAAACCAATCTAATTATCTAATTCAATTCTGATAAATTGGGATTTTTGTAGCAGATGTTTCTCCTGTCTTGCTCAGTATATGGATCAAAATGTATGTCAATTATCCTACCATTGTTATTTTTTTGAATAGCTTAAGTCATTCCTTGTCATAATCTTGCCTAAAGTAATTCATTTCCTTCTAATTACACAGTTTTTACCAGTCTAAAATTTAAGCCTGACTTGAAGTCTGACTTTAGGGAAATCAGTAGAATACTTGCCATTACACACAGGCAGCACTTTGAAACCTCTCTCTTTGTTTCTGGGCCCAGATATTTGTAAATGTGTCACTGTCTTCCAGTTGTTACCTTTACCTGTTATCTCGCTTTACAGTTCTATATCAAAACTGAGAAAAACAGCAGCATCAGCACCAGTGGAGAAAATTGTTGCTCTGCTACACGACCCGTTGCTATTACCAGAGCAAACAGACTATAGGAGCTGCAGCCAAATTCCTCTCTTATTCTATATTTATTTGTGTGATTTTTAATCTGACTTTTAAAATGCAGCTGAATTGACCAGTTGGAAAATGTGGACTTCTTTTCAGTTTTGACTGCAAATGCCAGGATATAGAGGAAATCAGGTGTTAACCATCTTGAGTCTGGTGATAAAAGTATCTGTGCACACTCTTACTTTTGTCCATGTGCATATCAAGAAGTCAGTGAGAAAACTATTTCAACTAGAGTAATGTAAATATTTTCTAGAGTCCACAGCCTTTCTGTGCTTTGATTTTTTTAGATTACATAAGAATAGTGGCCTTGCTTTTCAGTGACAGTTACTTGTACCCTAAATGTAGAAATCAGGGCTCTAGAACTCATGTTCCAGTGTGTTGTGACAGAATAGTATGAGGTTATATTATGAACAGAAGTTGTCAGTCACAGCTAATGTAAAAAAAGCAATGGATTAAGTAATCAGTACTGAACAGTTAATAGAGCATAGGATTAGCCAAATTATATGACATTTCTTTGAATGTTTTAATTAACTTTAACACATTTTTATTATATTATTGGTTATACACAATCCAGCTTCCCATTGCTTTTGTTCTATTTTTTATATCCTCCTGTGTGAATCAGTGCAGTTATATTTATTTCAATTAAATTATCAGTTTATATCAGCTAAAGATATATAGAGGGAACATAAGAAAGGGCAGCTATGAAGTTAGAAAGCTGCTTAGCATTCTTACCCACTGTTCCTTTGTATTATCACCAAGAACCCCACATGAAGTATTTTCTCAATTAACCAGAGGAAAGAACGTAAAATATGATAGAAACCAATTTGCTTTCTTTACCTTCCCCTTTCACTTTACCTTTGCTTTACCTTTACCTTTCCTTTTAAAAAAGGAAAGTTTCTTGTGGCCCTGAACAGCCTAGGGAAGGATGGGAGTTCTCCTGTGCCTGTAAACTGCAGTGCTTCGTTTTCTCGGCTCTCAAAGCACACGGGTGCTGCTCTATCACTATATGGTGACTGTTTGTAATAAAGGTATCTGTGACCAGTCTGCTAAAGGAGTTAATAACTTAAATTCAGATCCATTCTGGCATCCATATTGTTATATTGGTAGAATTCCAAATTTCCATCTCTGACAATAATCAAACAACCTGTTTGATAGACGACAGTGCAGTGCATTGGCATAAGTGTAAAGACATACTTTTCTCTTGATCTTGAAACAAATGGCAGGTTTGGTACCACTCAGCATTAGAGAACAGCTTCAGTCAGGGGCCTTTGAGAATGTTCCGCTTTTCAACTTTTTCTGCTGCAGTTTGCTTTTGTATGTATTGGTATCATGAAATTTTGATGAGCTCCATAGAAGTAACACATAAGCAACCTATAGCAGAATATATGGATTCCTTTAAAATCTGGAAAACAGCTGGCCTGTGAGTTGTAGATATTCGAAAACATGCACTTCAGCTAATGGCTTAAACAAGGACTTTGCTCAAGCAGGGAAGAATGAAATGTTCGTTTTAAGGAAGCGCAGTAAAATGGTAGAGATTTCATCCATAGGTTTATAAAGTTAGATGATTCAGGTAATGGTTATTGGGGTTTTAATATAAGGCTCTGGACTGGATAGCAGAAGCTGCATGTGCAAATAAAGGGTTTGCAGCTCTTACATTTTTATTTTGTGGAGGATTTGCATTAAGCTTGCATAATTCTGTGATTGGCAGACTCAGTTTGACAGCCTTTTTTGAGTCTGCATTGTATTTATGATCATTTCTACTCCTTATGGTACTATTCTCTCCCAGTGTTTGTAACATAAAAGAATAGCGACTGCCTAATGCTGAACTTAGCAGGAAATTTTGGAATTGCCTTGAAGAGTGTACAGTTAAAAGAGCCCAGGGCTTGGCTGTGCTCAGATTGGTATGTTCTAAACTGTATAAAGAAAACCTGCTCTTAGTAAAGGATTTGCTATGCTTTTTGCTCTGACTGAAACAATTATGGCTATTCCAAGCACTTAAAGTGGTGAAGAAATCTTTTATTTCTTTGCATAAAATGTCTGTGACTTCAGCTGTATTGCAGGAAAGAGCTGAGGAAACATTACCAAAGTTTACTGAGATGATGATTGGTTTTTACAACAGAAAATGAAACAAAGTAATTCTGCTGTTCTTAACTTGGTCTCGTTGTGTCACCTTAACTCCCCCATGACTATCAATGCATTCTTGATTCATACGTAAATAAAAATGTTCTATGGTAGGAAAAAATCTTTCAAAATGAGATTATACTTCTACTATTGAATATATATTCACTATAAATAATGTTAGCAGTTTTTAGTCAGTATAGAAATGTGAATCTGTGGTTTTAATATAGGGCAGAAAAACCTAGAATAAACAGTTATATCTTTCATATATAAATATAAATTTGCAAATATATTTGAAAAGTGATAGCTAACTATTTTTCAAGTTGATATCCTAAATTGTGTATACTCTGATGTATTGCGCTTTTCAGAAGATATCTTAAGTAGAATAAATAGAGATAGCAACATTACTCCTACATTGATATTGGTAAGATAGATAAGTCATTCTGACTTGAAAGTCACAAGAGATTAATAGTGGAACGTGAATTTCATTTTTCTTTATGGCTAGTATTTATTACCAATGTTACGAAATGGTATCTTCAAGTAAAAGCACATGGATTTGCAGAAGCAATAGTTATTATTTGCCGTATTTTTAAATAAATTCCTCAGCCATGGATAGGCATCAGTAACAAAACTTTTACTGATTTCAGTAGAGCCAGACTTTTACAAATGGCATATATTTGTCTCTTTCCTAATATGGGTCTTTCAACTCTTGAGCAAACTTTTCCTAATGAATCACAGGGTTAGATAGCTTTTCCACTAGTCAGTAACTTAACTCCTCCACAGCTGTGCAATATTTTTTACTTTCAACAGCAACTATTTAGACTATCAGTGATAGTTTTCCATAGTTCATCCCTAAGTCAGTATGAATAGAAAAGCCATATTTTGACTTTTCATTGGAAAGAGCTAATGCTGTACTTTTTGACAATTACTTTCTCATGTTGATTACATCTCTGTGTTGTTGAGAATGTATTTCAATCAAATACCACGCACACAGAGAGGGAATTGTTTTTTTAATGTAGAAATCTATGTTAATGAAACAAATATGGCATGGTCTGAGAGGGCTCAAATCAGCATTTTTTGTACAATACCACCTGTGATGTAGATTGCAGCACATGTGATTACAAGAGATGGTGTATATATAATTCTTTAGGAATCCACTGACAGACAGAGGCTAGTTTGGGGTGCAGCTGCCATATAGCTCTTAAGAGGAAAACAAAGGAAGGAACCATCCCACTGTGACAGGTCTGGTGTCGGAGAGTAAACTCAGGAAACGAGCACTATAACAAACAATTCTCCTTGCTAAGCTCAGTTCAGCTGAAAACACCCATAACTGCATTGTTGAAATATGAGCAAGAAGACAATATAATAAATTGTGATCCAAAATCTTCAATATTTGCAGTGCTGTATGCAGACAGAAATACTCTTAATTTCCCTACATCATCTAAAAAGGGGCAATCACCTATGCTCTAATTTTGGAATCTGGGTAGCCTGTTGGGGAAATACTTTGTACAAAACTCATATTTATTCAATTTTATCATATGTGAACAAGGACACACTAAAAAAAATTATATCACAGACAGGAAAAAGTGAACAGCAATGTGAAGAGGAAGAAAGGGAAAAAAGATTTTCGTAATGGCAGTCATGATTTTAACTGAGCTCTAGCAGGAGAAGAATGTCTGTATCTTATGTGTACAAGATTATCACTTACAAGTGATTAGGACAAAGTAAGGAAACATGGGTTCTGTTATTTTTGTCTCAACACAGTTTAATAACAGTGGCTACTTGCACATTTTTGTTGATACCACCTGAAGTGATGTAGAAATTTACCCACTATATACATGCTGTGGGGTTTAGACCTAAGTACTGCCCTTTTTAAAAGTAACTTGAAGTGTGCCTTGAGTACTTGTCAGCCCTTTTAGAGAACTGGCTCTGGGTTGTGTACAGATCCTATGTAAAAAGGACAGTGTACAGATTCGTGCTTGTGTTTATGGAATCTTTCGTTGTCTAAGAAGAAAAAGTCTTGTTTTGACAAAGATAATGTACTCCATTTCAAATGTTGAACAGTTCTGAATAATTCTCAAAAAATTTCTAACGATAATTATGATAAATATCTCTTTTATCACTAGATCACTTTCTACTTAAATGTTAGAGCCATTGTAACTCATCAGTTTCTCTTAAATAACTTGCCTGGATCAGTGCTAGGCTGTTCATCAGTGAACGGAATTAGGGAGGTTTGCCTTATATGTTACGAATAATTTGAAAATTATTCTTTTGGTCTAATGATAGTTTTATGGTTTTGGTATAGACTGGTTTTGCTTCCAGTGTTCCCTCTGGATGAAAGTGCCATTTCAGAAGTTTTCATCAGAATGTGTCCTAGAAGAATATGACTAAATTAGAGGAATTAAAATTCAAAGCACTGGATTACTTAGCTAAAAAATCAACAGAGCATGATTTCTGCGAAATATGTGGTAATAGTTTCCTAGAAAGATGTGGTAAGGTTTTTTTCGTTAATTTAGTTGCACGACAGTCTCTTCAGTAATATAGACTGAATTTCCCAAGTCACATAAGGGTGCAATCAGAAATTAAGGCATGCTAAGTAATTTTATTTTGGTAAAGGAGGCTGAGCACCAGTTTGCTAATATAAACATTCTGATTGAAATTGGTGTATAATAATCTAAAAGCTTGGTTTTATTAATAGCTGTATTATTTTCATAGCTCAACTTAAAAGGCATTTAAAGGGACAAGTATAAGTGGCCTTGGACTCCTGCCATTTACTTCATAATTTGAGCAGGCTCTCCTAAGGCTACGCTCAAAATTGATGTAATATTTGATTTCCTTTGACCTAGTAAATATTAACTACGAAGTCCAATACAAATTCACCCAAATATGTGGCTGTTGCACTTTTAGCAAGGTAGGAGAACATGCCAGACTGTCTTTTACAGCCTCAATAAGAAAACTTCTTTCCTGGCTGCTGTAGCTCAGAGAGAATGCTCAGCTCTGTGAAACACAGTGGGGTACTGATGGAGTGGCAGAATACAAAACGAAACAAGAGACTCAAAGCACCTGTGTACTTGATTACAAACTAACGAGAGCAAGGAGGAAAGAGCCAACCTTGTAGTTGACCAGCAGTTAGGAGAGGAAGATTCCTTGCAGGGAAGAGGCTCTCCATCTATTTCCTGCTGGGGTTTTCTCCACAGTTCTTATGTGGTCCTTTAGCTGGTATGGTAGGTGGTATTTTGTTTCCTAAGTGGATTAATTGTCTTTTTGGAATCATAATTTGGGCATAAAGAAGTTTATTTCTTTTTTTTTATTTTCTGACTGGTATGCAGTGTTTTAGAGTGCTCTAAAGAACTTGCTTGCCCTGGAAATTAAGTACGTTTTTATTTGGTTTTGGTGTTCAGTCTTTGTTGGAAATACTGACCATAATCTCCATGCTCAGTAAAAAATGTAAAAGGTTTGGTTAGAAGAATGGAGTTTACTTAAATTGGAAGAATGGCTTTTTGTCACCAGTCAGTTTGAAAGTGCTTGTATACAATTTTGCTTTCAATTAGTAGCAATGTTTGTAGGCAGAGTGCTGTGTGAGTTCTGTCACACTTGTGGTTCAGATGTGGCCAGAGAGGTGCTTAGTACACAGCAGAGATTTCTTTTTGTGCTATGTTCTAGTGTGGTATTGCTAAGATGGTGCTGAACTAATGCAGGCACTAGTGCTGGGTGTGGAATTCGGTTGGGATGTGAATTCAGTGGGAATTCAGGGCTTCTCAGGTGCAGTTTTCTGACAAACAAACATAAAGGGCTGCTGCTAAGGGAGATCTTGTGCTGGCCTTTCCCACAGCATAAACCTCTCTTGTTGTAAGGCAGCTCTATCAAGCAAGAGTCATTGAATCACTGTGTGCTGGATTTACATAGCAGTTCCCTAAACCCTTGTAAAATTTCACCAATAAGCCCTCAAAAACTGCTTGGATTTCTGTGTATCATCTTGCACATTATGTGCAGTCCCCAAGCTGCCTGGGCTATTCCAAAGGAAATAAATTAGCATGGTGGAGTTAAAGTTGCTTTTGAAAGCTGGTGAAAGTTGCAGTTTCCCATTGTGTTAGTACTGACTGCACTCTCCAGGATTCAGTTTCCTTTTTGGTTTATTTCAGAGTTCCTGTCAGGGAGTACAACTCTTGTTTTCACAAGGAGCTATACAAACACTGGAATCACTCCACTGTTTGCTGCCCTCTTCCCTTGACTAGATGGGCATTTTCTCCCAAATCCATCTGCTTCGTGGCCAGCTAGAGAGCCTGAACATTGCCACCCTTAGAGCTCACGCAGACCACTGAAAGGGCAAACCTATCATCACCATGTAGTGTTGTGTGTGTGTTGTACAAGAAGCCAAATGCTCTTGCAGTGAGCATTTTGTCACACCTGGAACTTAAAACTCCACATTGGCCAATTCATTCCAGCTGGGCACACAAACAGCCACTGAACAATTCAGTTCACCTGAGCAGCTCAGGGACTGCAGCACAGATCCACATACAACCCTTTCCAAATTTGGTGTTGATTGTGGTTATTTTCTTCCCTCTAGTATTTTTCAGCTCTAGATAATATGTATGTTAATCTAAAAGAATTTCTGTTTAACAATCATAAAATACTCTCCTTTTTTTTTTTTTCTGTAAACATTTACTTTGGATTGAACTATCAAATCCCATGTGATATTTAAAGGCCATAATAAAATATATAGAATTAGCACAGGTTATTAAGGAAAATGTGCTTCTTTTTAACAGGCAGGGGTATTTTTCTGCTTTGAAATACATTACCTTCTAGTTAGACAAATATTAAAATTCCAAGGTATCAAAATGGCCAAGGAGAAGTCTGATCACCTTCTTTTTATAGTCTATAGCACCTCCCAGTGTCTGTTGCCACATTTAAAAGGAAGCAAGCCAGTTTACCAAAAATGGAAGTAGTAATGCTAGGAAACTCCTTCATAAAAAAATCCACCAGGTTATGGGAGTATTCAAAAAGTGTCATTATTGAAAAGATGAAGATGAGTGGTGTGTGGTGATCCCTGCTGAAGTTCCTGTGGTTATTAATGCCATGGAATGGTCATGTTTGCTCTTTTCATTTGAGTTAATCTATCAGTATTCTGACTGGGCTTAATTTTGAAAGACTGGATGCAGAAGGAAGATTTAAGTGTTTTGAACAGAGTATCTAGACCTTTGAATAACTTCATCCTGGTTTTGTACTTTGTTTTAAAAACTAAATAATAGTCAAAAGAGGCTATTGATTGCATTGATCGCTTTTTTGGTGTGTTTTCATGAAGTTGTAGGCCACATCTTGAATATTCACTTCAAACTTTTCAACACCAATTGTTACAAAGAATTTTTTCCATTTGTATAAATGATGTCATGTGTTATGAAAGTTTTGAAGTGTGACAATTCAGTGCTATGATTGTTAACCTCTATTATGTTACTGCCATAAAAATTTTCACTATTAACTTTTTATTAATAATGTTTCTAAATTGCATACACCAGAAGGCTAACTTGATCTTTCTTTCATATCCAGAATTAAAAATAATGTCAAAGGTCAAACAAGACAATTGAAATACAGTTGCCAAATATAGTCATAGACAGTCAATTATGCAATGAAAGCAGTATGCCACCCATGAAGAGTAACAGCCTACATTTGCCTAAACTTACTCTGTTTTGATGAAAAAAGTGTTCCAAAATATACTACTAGTTGATGGATCCTATAGCATGGAACAGTGTAATTATATGGTTTAGGATGTTTTGGTCTTCCTAAGCTTTAAGGAAGACGGAGAGGAAAGCCAACTCTGTTCTGTGTTCCAGGATCCTAGAAATCTGAAGCAATCACTTTCAGATACTCAAACAATACAGAAAGTTGGAAGCTGTGAAGGGGGATATCTGGACTTAGGCTTTGTTTTGCAAGACTGACCGTATAAGGAATTAAATTTTCTACCAAATTCTATTTGCCTGTATGGAAATTTCTTCTGTAAGATTCATCTGAGCCCTGTGTTTTTCTGTCTAGCTACTGACTTCAGGTATTCTAGCTAATTTTCTATCGATGTTCTATTATCAAATTATTTAATATTTATAATATTAACACACAATTCTTTTGTGGTTTGGAAGTTTTTCACTAATGCTTTTGAAAGCTCTGTAAAGAGAGGTGAATAATTCTTTTCCATAGAGCCACAGAGAGTTTGAAGAATTTTCCCAAAGTCTTTAAGTAAATTGCTTAGAAGTTTGGATTAGCCTCAAGTCTCTTGAGTCTCAGGTCAGGGCCACTTCAGCACATTTTCTTCAGGATGGAGCAATAACATGCCTAATGATACAATACTGAATTTTTTGAAGGTTCAGAAATTGTAAACAATGTGGGGAGTGGGGGGAAAGCTGTGGGGGAGAAGGGGCTGCAATTTATCTTTTTAAATGTATCCTGTAACTGCTTCTGCAGTTGGCTGCTACATTTCATTGATCGTTCCATAAAAATGTGCTGTTTCTCATTTCTGATAAATCTCAGTATTGGGAGATTCAGCAAAACTGCCAAGTCACAGCTGAACTATGAGAGTGTATCAAGGTTGAAGGTGTCAGTAAGGACAATGTCTATAGACTCAGATGTTTTTCACTGCTCAGACTGATGTTAGCTTGGTTTTGGAGCTCCCCCAGGCAGGCATAGCCCTGTTGGTGTATGTTAACTTGTGGTGCTGCTGCCTGGGCCTGAGCCCAGAGGTTTGAGTTTTCCCCCACAGAGCTTATGCAATCATTTTTGTTCATGAGAGTGAGAAGAAAGTGAGTGTTAACTGCTACCGTCTGGCTTTACACATATTTTCCAGCTGGTAAATGCCTAAGAATAGACAAGGTGATGAAGATTCAGGAGGTAAACTCAGGAGTTGTAAACAGTTCTAATTGTGTTTTGTGGCACCCCTGCCGTGCTATGCCAGTTGAGCACTGATCTGGATGTTGATATGTGAGACCTGAAGAATCTTGCTTCAGTGGTTCAAGCTTCACACCCTGCTTTCTTCTCCTCACCTCCTCAAAGGCTACACTTACCAAAAAAAGTCAGTAGAAGCTGTAAGACAGGTATAACTCAGCTGCTTCTGTTATCTGCATCTTTGCTGAAACCCACTGTCATCAGCAGGTGAGGGTGAAAACCTGGGATTTGTGATAAGGTACAGGCTGAGGGACAGGCACAGATCTCTCTGCTGGCTGAAACCTGAGGGCTGCTGTGTACCCCCAGTGCCAGACAGAGAACTGGAGAGGCAGCAGGGGAATCTGGTATATTTAGGTCTGATTAATCACTGTGGCAGAGAAAGTGATCCTTGGTGCTGTGGGCTAGGTTTTGAGAGGATATGAATATATTTCCATTTGAATTAAATCTCTTTCTGTTATAATTGAAAAAGTTAGCAGAGTATCAATGTGAAGCAAAAGCACTTCTATGTTAGCAAAGGTTTGTCTTCTGACACCAAAGTGTTGGCTGAACCAACAACTTCTTGAAAAATCAAGAATGCAGTTGCAGAGACAGCCTTTCTGTTTGTTTGGAACACACATAACCCTTAACTGAATCTAGTCCATCAATACCTGCCTTGAAATACCTGATTTTTCAGAAGCTGAATCTTCTCAGTTCTCTATGTAATATGTATTTAAGCAACAGAAATAAAACTGATATAGTAACACAGCATACATACATTTGTTTTATGCTAAGAAGTATATATAAAATGCTAGTGGTAGTAATTCTGATTTTTAAGCAAGTTGAAGTATTTAACCACTAAGATGCATATAAAGTGTATTTTGTGATCAGTTGGGGTTTACATTTGAGCAAAACTGAGTTGGAGTTCTTTTAATATTGCTGAAAACTATGACTTGTTGGATTTTGCTCAAAATGGAAGTAGTTTTCCAAGATAAAATTGTAATCAAGATTTCAGCCATTTTATGTCAAGATCTCACTAGACGGCTTTGTGTACTTTTTTTTGGTTGGCTTTACCCACTGAAAAGAAGAGGAAATAGGCATTTTCTGGGTTTAGAGCACACATGGAATATGATAGGATCAGACATCTTAGGATTCAGGTTCCGGGAAGGCTTTTCTAGTAACTAAGAGACCCTTTGAAGTCTTTAAAATGAGATTCCAAAGGCAACAGAGCATGGAAAGTCCTAAAGCATCCTCCAGTCATAGTTATAAATCCTCTTGGATAGAGTCAAAACAAACTGATTTTTGCTGCCTTTTTTCTGAACAAAATAAGGAAAATCTGGCAAAATTCTGAAACACAAACTGAAATGAAGGAAGGAGTAAACAGTGATTAGGAGAGATTTACTTTCCTATCAAAGATACAGAGTTAGCAAATTGCCTTGTTGTCTCCAAGATTTGTTCCATCAATCTCACATTTGACAATCATGACTTTTAAAAGTGTGTTTTGTGTGCCCACTTAGATTCTTTTCCTTTAACAAGATGCAAAATTTATTTTTTGTTAAAAACAGTTAGGCTTTGGCAAGTTATAGTAAGTTTTTGTCAAAGAGAAATTTTTTTATGAATAATGACAGATTTTACTGGGTGACCTAACCTCTTGGCTGCTGCCTAATTCTTGCTTTAGTTTTTCAGTGGGTGACTCAGTTCTCACTCTGCCATTTAGTTTTCAGATTGAAAGCAAAGCTGTCAGGTGCAAAGTGATTTCCCCTGCTTAGTGGAGATCACTGTCCTCTGATTTGATTAGTTCACTCTTGACTTATCACCTTTATGTCCACCAGAAGGCTCTACTGCTGTCTGAAATGTGCACAGAACCATATTCTTTGGGTACCTAACAAGGTCAGCACTGTTGTAAACAGGATTTGGCAATTGGCTTGCACTGAGACAGCACACATGGATTTCTTTAACTAAGCAGTTGAATTCTAATGTGTTTTGAAGCAAGTGAATGGTAAATACAGATAATTTACAATTGGTGAGTGAGGATTTGGTTCAACATTTAGTTATGTCATAAAATTTGAATCCACTCACATTTAATACAGTGGCTGTTAACTTAAAACCTTAGAAATGTTAACACTTTCACTATTTGTGCTGTTTCTTTGATGGTATGTGTGTGTATATATATATATTTTTATTCTGTAACTGGGGAAATTTGAAATACTAAGACCCTAATTCCTCACCATCTTAGCATTCTTATAGTCCCAACTGATAAGAGAGTCTCTATGAATTTTGGCACTTGCCGAAGTTGTGATGAAGTTATCCTTCTACAGACATTTGTCAATGTGAAGATTGTTCTTCACAATATTCATGCTTCACACCTCATGGGCTGAAAAGAAGTAGTTCATTTGATCTACAAAACTGTTAGGGCAGCTTCCTTTATGAAGCTAAGATATGATAATAAAAATATTGTATTTTTTCTTATTTTAGTAGTACAAGTTAGCAAATTCAGAAGGGAAAAGAATTCCTTTTATTTATTATGTTTGTGAAAAATTAGGATAATATGAGAAGAAACCTCTTGGAGGAACATTTTTCATGTCCACTGATTAGTTTGACTGCAGCAGTTCTGGCATTCCATCCTAAGAAACAGGTGTGATTTATCTCTTACTGACTTTCAGAACTGGAAATCATGGAACAAGAATATTTGAGCACATACAAAAATACATCCTTTTCCTGGGTATGGTATTAAAATTATACTTTTCAGAGACCCTGGATAAAAATAGCCTGCTTAGTCTTCTAATGTTAAATTTTTTGCTTAGGGAAAGTGTACTAGTCCAGGTGGGGATTGTTTTTCCTGTTTGTTTGTTTTGCTTTTTGCCCCCTCATATAATTTTATTTTCTTTATGGTTATGTATTTTGGTAGAGAGCTGTAAGCACATCTTCAGAAAGGCTGTTTACATCTTTTGTTGAACAATGGCTATGACCAAAAGTGTTTCTATAATAATACTATCTTTTTAGTTTCTCAGAAGATCCAGGTTATCAATGTTCACATTTTTCTTGTCCTCTCTGTCTAGTTTTGCCTATTCTATGTGTCCAATTTGAATGTTATTCCCTAAGATACAACAGATAAATTAGAGTGTTAGACTTAAGATGGTGGGAACTTCCTACATACCTCAGCCCAATTTAAAGACAGTTCATCACAGTGCACATCAGTTACCAGATAACCACTACAATTCCATGTGGTTTTTTTCCTCATACTCATTTCATTTACCAGAAAAAGGATTTTTTTTTTTCCACTGCAATATAAACATACGGGTTTAGTGGCTCAAGTTTGCCTTTCTTGTAAATTGTAATAGTTAGTTGCCATCACTAAATGATCATAAAGTGTTCAGAAAACTGCAAGAGACATCATCACTGGCAGGAGAGGATCTGGTGTTCTCTAATGGGCTCACTGCAGCTTGTTTAAAGGTGACATTAATGTGCTTAAGCAGAATGGGATCCTTCAGAGAACTGAGAACCTCTGCTTGAATTTGAAATAATGCTAAATTGCTAACAAAGTTTTTACTTAAGCATCATAGAACTAAAAAAGCAGCTGTGTATAATTACTCAGCTCTAGATGCTGTCATAATGTGTTTGTAAATAATAACAGAAAAAAATGGGTACTGTGAATATTCACTTATCTGCATTAATTTAGAAGAATCAGTTTCAACAGTCAGTAACATTTTTCCCTGTGATTTTTATGGGAACAATATTTCACTTCAGAACTAGCCCTATGGATCTCTATTGTAGCAATGCCCTCCTGAAACTCAAAGGGAGTCTTCTTGAATGTGGACCAAATAATTTAGTTGGCTGCTGGCCATGTGTTGTCTTTCAGAGGAATATGGTTATTCACTGTGTAATAGTGTAGGAAGAAAGGAGACATATGGAAACAAATTTTAAAAGAAACATTAACATTAGTCAATGCAGTTTTAGCCACACAAGTTGCCAAGCACTTAACGTGGTCATGAAGTACAGAAATAAATGATGAAGCCACTAGCCAGGCGCTAGCACGCCAAAGTGCAGTTCTGATAGAAAACAAGCACTCAGCTTCAGCTGAGGGCTGAAACACACTAGCAGTTCTTGGAGTTTGATTTATGGATTTCTTTTGCTGCTGCTGTTATAAAAAGCACACTATTGTATACAACAAATTAAAACTATATTTAACAGCATTCTTGGAAATATATTTGTCCTTTTATTTGTCTCTAAACACTGGACCAGCATGTCTCTGGCCCTTTCTCCTTAAAATTTTGTTTTGAAATATGCAATATAATCCTATTTATTTTCCTGTTGCATGTCAGTAATGTCTTTTTAAGCAGATGTCGTGTTTCTCTAAATAAACAATACATTTGTAACAGCACAAAAGACAAAGTGGCAAAAATGGTGACTCTAGAAATCGATGCCTTCAAGTATAAATCAAAGATCATATAGGTATTTGTGTGGAAAACACATATTAGAACAACAATTCTTTTTCCAGTTCAGAATTTGTATTTGGTACAGCTTTGTAAAATATTATAAGTCCATTCTCTCTAGATGAGTCATGGTTTTGGAAGAAAGGGGGAGAATATTTTTTCAGCATCATGATCATTGTAATAATGAACTGCAGAAACTATAATAGATTTTGTTCCTGGCTTGGCAAACTATCTAAAAGATTTTGCAAGAGAGTTTACATAATTCTTTCCATTGAACTTTCTAGTATTGCTATGTTTTAATTGTTAACTCAAACACACCAAACTTTTAGGTAGTTTGTGCACTATAGAAATGTGGTTTAAAGTTTCAGGAGTATTTTATGAGCAGAGTTGGTGATTATACATTTTTGTACTTACAACCTTAGTTCACTTGTTAAAATAGGCTCTCTGCTAATAGTTCCCAGCTGTAACTAATACATTAGCAGATCTACAATGTAGTATTTAAAATGACGCATTTCAAAATCAATAGCAAATGTCCTGCTGTACGATTAATTGGAAAACTTGTTTTACACAATGGTCAGTACATGATACAAAACTCTTTTGAAGTTATGGTAAATCAAGGAATAGGAAACAATGATGTGTAAATTTCTAAAAACTTAGGAAAAGCAAAAATATTACTTACTGTAGTTGTTGTTTGCTTCTCTTGTCCCTTTCACTTTGCCTCGCTTATCAATCCTCATATACCACTGAGTTCGACAGAAAAGTCTTCTCACTCTTACATCCCCCCCTTCCATATAATCATAGCTTCTGGTATGTCGCTCAGGGCTGGAACAGTTCACATTTGTAGCCATTTGCTCTGGAGTCATGTCATTGCAAGCTAAAGATATAGTGCCCATTAGAAAGATAATGTAAAAGTATGATCTGTAGAGCAAAATTGGCAGGATCCATGTCAGTATCCATTTGTGCATTATAGTGCAGTGTTCTGGGTGTTCATGAACAACATAATGAAAATTAAATCTCAAGTAGACTGTTGCTCTTAGGTCACCGACCTGCCTTCTGTCTTTACGAGTTACAGATTCATTTAAATGAGAGTGCTCCCTCTTCTAGAATTCTGATCGTTATTCCTTAATAGTTAATGGCGAAATAGAAGAGCTTCTTAAATATCTCTTCAGTCAGAATATCCTTTAAAGACACAAGTTATAAAAACCTTTGTTGTCGTGACCTTCTTTACTACTTGAATTTGCTGCTTGCACTGAAAGTAAAAGATCTGTGAGAAAAGGTGCATGTGTAAGTCGTTATGCTCAATTGTTACAAACGTGCAAGGATACATTATGCTACTGAAAAGTACTACACGGAAAATCATGACATGCTGAGCTCATTTTTTAAAATATGCTAATGCATATATGATAGATATCTCTCATACAACTTTTTACATAAACAGACATTTACACTGATTATAAACACAGTTCTGTCTTCAGTTTTAAGTCCATCCAAAAATCTCTTATTCATTCATTTCAATTGCATTCTCATGCATGATAAAATTCTCCTGATTTCTTCATACCTATATATTTACTATTAGCACAATCTATCATACAAATTTTCTCTAGTTCAGGTTTCAAAACAGACCTCATGGCTTTAGCCCTGTATTTTTTATTCCTATCCTTTTCAGATTATTAGTAGAAATAGTTTTCCTAATTCTTTTTTTTACCATCTAGCATACAGAAATAAAGATAAACAATTAGAAACTGTGGAATGATCTTGTAAAGGACAGATAACTTACTTGTTCCTGTTGATAAGAGCTGGATATCCAAGTACTCCATTTCTGTTGTCTCCTTTTTGCAACATGAGACACTCTACTGTAGCTACAAACTTTCTCAGCTCAGAAAGACTCCACCAGAATTGTAATTGTTTCCATAAATCAACAGGCTGGAGAGATGGTGTGTATGTGCTTATGCGGGCGCGTGCATGTGTGTGTTGAGCCTGTTGTTCAGTCCTTTTCGATAAATACCTTTGCTGACCTCACTTGGAAGCAATTAGAATTTAACCAGTCAGCTGTCAGTTGAATGCACGAACAAAAGTAAAAGGAGACTTGCATTGTATCGTGTCCAATGGTCATCAGAGGGAGCTATGTACATAGTTTATGCTTTAAATCTTCAAGAATCTTCTTTCTAAAAACGTATATTTTGTGCTGCATGGATAGAATTGCTTCACACGCTAGTTAGTGTTTCTGTGCTCTGGTTTAGGTCAGTATTTTTCTGTCCTTAAAAAATTCCTCCTCTGTTTTGTACTCACATGCTTATCTCAGTTTGCTTTCAAATCTCTTCTGCAGTTTGGTGGATTCACAGTCTGCTTAGTGCCTTTCTGAAGGATGTGTGAAATGTGGGTCTGTTACATACCGTGGAGAAGGGTGTGCTGTAGCCATTAGAGAGCATGAGGTGTATTTTTGTGTCATGGATTTGAAAAGAGGGACTACTGCACTGAGATTTTATCTGATCAGCCACTAGGTGAAAATGAGAATGTATATTTCAATGTTTCAAAGTCTGACATTCAAACATAACCTTTAGCAGCTTGAAAGAAAAATTGCTACTAGGGAACAGCCTTCCTTAGCATGGGTAGTTAGTTCTGGAAACTCACAAGGGAAGAATGAAAACTGGCAGCAACGTAAGAAAATCCTTAATACTGCACACCAAGCAACTGGCTTAATACCTAGAGAATCAAAAAAATGAGTGGAGACACCTGGTTTTCTGCTTTTGTGTACCTATTTCCCTCCCTGGCACCAGCCTGTCCATGTTCCATTTCACTTCTAAATTCTGTTGAGTTTCTGGTGAATGTATTTGTAAAACACACTGAAGCAGAGTTTTCAGTAGCTGCTTATCGTGTTTAACTGCCACGCTGTTGATGTGAGCACACCTCAGTCCCTTTAGTAAGTAACAGCAACAAGGAAAGTTTGGAATCGATCCACTTATTGAGGATAGTTTACTTATGTTTAATAACTTATACTTGATAATATAATGCAGTTTAGCATTCCATGCTTTTATCCCATCCCCACTCCTTTCCTCCCTCTATAGTGGGATAACAGTTACTTATTAAAAATCAAGTGGACTGTAGAGGCAGTTAAAAATCCCAGGGAGTATGTATGTGCCACCTTGTGGTGAGGGGGACAGAAGTAAACCAGGCTGTTTCACTGGACTGATCCAAAATGAGCACAAAGGTGCACCAGGCAAACTTGTAGTAATCAGCCTTTCCTATACACAGAGAGAATGAGTAATTTCATTCCTTAACATCAACAGCCTCCTTGTCAGCACTCACATGAATTAATCCCATTTGTCACTCGCTTCCCAATCTTTTTTTAAGCATTTTCCCATGTAGTCCAAAGCTGATTGATTTTTCTTGTTGTTATCTCTATTTCAGCATATTTGGCTGTTTCCTGTGTTCTGTGGCTCAGCCTAATTTTCCTGCTTTAGCAAGAGACTCAGTATATGCACCTTTCTGATATGAAAAATGTGCTGCTGAGGGCTTTCAAAGGCTGGATACCTGCAGCTGATACACAAAGAAATGGCTTTCATTAGTTAACTCTTGTAAACTGTGATTACAGCTATTTCCAGTTTGACTTCTGTTTTGTCAATCCAAGGCCACCATTCTGACAAGAAATGGGGACTGAAGTGACTTATCCCAGTTGTGGGTTTTGGAGTACATTTGCTGGATTTATATCAGCATGTTCTCTGACCCATTCCACAGTCTGAACTCAGAATGATAGCAATGAAAAAAATTTGTGGTATTCAAAAGGCTTATCTGCTGTGTATTATAAAGAAAGCAATCAAGGATAAAAGGTAATCTGTGTTTTACTCAGTGAAATAGGATGCAAGTAGAAATGTTTTTGTAAATATTCTGGGTCTTTTATGGGCAATAACAACCCGCACTTTCAGATCCGTACAGGTTCTAATTTTTCTTTTTCCTTGCTAACTTATTGTTTCTGACAGTTAGTAACAGGAGAAAAAAATACATACCTGAGGTTTCAGTTCCAGAAAGCTGGAGTTATTTGTGGTCCAGGCATGTGTTTCTCTTGGCTCTGAAAAAATAAATCACTTGTTGTGAGGTTTTTTTAAGTGGTGCCTCAATTCAGATCTCTGTAAACTTTTGTAGTTAAGAATAAATGAAAAGTGGCTTAAATAAGGCACTAGCTCTAATTTTAGATGATGAACAATGCAGTTACTCTTTAATTATTGCTGCTAACATTCATATCCTTGTATTTTGTAATTTTAGAATAATATCTTTCCACCGTGCTTTAGCTGCAGTTTTCCTTAACTACACATTTTTATGTCTTGCTATACACAAACAACTCCGTATTTTTGAATGGAAGGATTCCATCTCACTGTGCATGTGCACATCAGGCTTCTCTGCATCTATCTCCAAGCCTCTGAATGGCCCAAAGTACATCTGTTTAAATCAAGCTTAACTAATATCTCTCTCAAATTGAACTGGTTTAGGTTTAGAGAAGATTTAGCTTGACTGATACTTGGTTCTCTATCTGTTTACCAAACTGCATGCCCAGGTCTTTGCATTACAATCCCAAGCAAATCTTTAATAATATATAGAAATTTTCCACCTCAAATGCTTGTGATTTTGTGTTTCTTTGCTGATGCATTAAGGTTTCAGGACATGGGGAACATGGAAATGTGCAAAATGAACATGCTGTAAGCCATCCTTTAATACTTAATGCATGCTTTGGTTCCTTCTTCCTGTTGGTAAGACAGTTTTTCACAGCATTGTTGCAGTACACACACTGAAAAGGAAAGTGGAAATTAATTGCAATCACTTTGGTTCCAATTGTAAAGATTTTGTGTATGTCTCCAGTTCAAAAAGAGCTTAATTAAGTTTATTCCCTTTTTCCTTACATAGGAAATTACTTTTTGTCCTTTTAGATGAAAACATGACCAATAGGACCCGTGCTTTCCTCATATCCAGGCTGGCCTGCTGCAAATTTACTGCCCAGCTTTGGGTCATAAATGTGACTTTTAAAAAAACTCCTTTTTGTCCAGTTTGCCCTTAGGGCAACACATCCCTGCTAAGAAACTTACCATTCTCTTCTTCCTTGTTCCTTGATTCATTTCGAATTTGCTTTCGAACATCTTCCAGGAGTTCCAGAGTTTAAGACAGTAGGAAGATAAAAATCTCTGTATCAGGCTTTAAACACAAGATGTTGGGTTTTAATGCCCTGCAGCAATAGCTAAAGTGGGATTGGAAGGTCCTAGGGAAAAAAGACCATAGATGTGAAGGTGCTAAATCTTCTTGTGGTTAAATGCTTATCCATAATTTCCAGATCTCACGAATCAGGGTCAGATCAAGGCTGTCTTTCATTACATGCAAAAGATACATGAAAAGTGCTACAGTTTGAGCAGATCTTGGTCGATGTTGCAGTATCTGAGAAACACTGCAACATGCATGGAAAATAAATTCATATAACAAGGCAGTAAAAACAAGAGACAAGGAATATTGCACTTCAGGTTGGATTTATCTTTTCAGGTTGTAAGGCTAAGATTAAAAACTGTAGCTATGAATCCTTTGTCTCCCTGACTATAAGAATGTCTTTTTCGTTTTGGTAACTGGTATGGGTTATTAAAATCATATTGAAAAGACAACAGTAATTTTTTCCTAGCAATTTTTCAAAACAGATCTCTTCAACATCATTCCTTTTTTTGTTTCCTCCTATTCATTCAGATCATATTGAGATGATTTAAATCTACAGGAAAATTTGAATGGGATGCAGTAGATACTTGGAAAAATAACCCCCTTCAAACTATCAAGCAGTTTGACTTCTACATAACTAATTACTTTTCTTTAAATAAATTACAGCAAATATGTTTTATATAGCTTCTTTTAGGGAAAATAAAGGCTGGGAGTATCTTAGCTCAGTCAATAGTAAACTTAAAGGTAAATCCATCCAGGCTTTTTTCACTAGGACAATGGAGTATCATGATATTTACTTTTCCTGGAGATAGAATAAAAAAAGAATGCAATGGCAGCTAAATGATTCCTTCCTCTCTGAATGGAATTTGCACTGTATATGGTTATGCTAGACTCCTGGTTATTCATAGCTCAATAACCCTCAACTCCAGGGGATTCTATTTGTGATGACATCAGGACACTCAGGCTATGTTTATCATAACCTCAGATGTCAATGCAGAATTCTAACAGTACATTTTTGGTCGACATATAAAAAATAGAGAACCGGTACGAGAAAATACTGAGGAGAGCCATTTGGTTCATCTCATTTATTACCAGGGATGATGTACAGAGGTCTCTCTTTCTGAAGTAATCCATACATTTGTAGTCAATTTTTTATTGTACCAAAATACTTAACAATGCAGTGATTTCTTCTGCCTGACTTTAAATATATTCTTTTTACAAAATAAAAAACTCGTAGCATCTTTTTAAATACACAGATGGTTGGATAAGAACCAGCTTTAAGACCTGGATCTGTGGAATCTATGTGCTTAGAGCTACCTTCTACAGCTGTTTCTCTGGTTAAATAGGTGTGATACATCCAATATTTACTGCCCCTGTTGCATACTTTAGGTGTCAAAATGCTCCTGTGATTTAATTCTAAAAACCTGGGCTCACATATATACACACCATACACTGAAATATTCTTAATGCTGTAAAATAAAATACTCAACAGGCACAGATCCTAGCTATCCATCTCATGTCATCTTCAGTCAGGGAGGAAAATAGTGAGGAAAACAATATGATAAAACTTGGAGTCTGTATCATAGTACATGCTCACACACTCAACCAAACCAGTGTTTATCAAAGTAAGCTCTTGGCATCTCTGTATACTTCAGCAAGTCCAGAATTTCACCCAAGGTTTAATGTAAATTCCTTCTTTGTGGTTCTGTATTATTTACGAGTGTATTAAGGCTTGAGATTTAACTAGACATTTCTTCAGTGGCTTTCTCTTTTCTGTACAAAGCAGGCAATAAAGCAGGTCGGTACAATCAATGCAAACAAATGCAAAATAACAAAATGTGTGACTGTGAATGGCAGGAATGCTACTGGATTGCTACTGTGTATTTATTATTTTATTTTGGGAAACAGCTGGAGTTAGATCTTTTCCAACTTTTAGTTAATTATATGCGCTATTGTTACATGTGTTCTAAAAGCAAAATAACATTGGGGGAAACTGCTCTATTCCCCTGTAAAGCTGTGCTCCTTGTAGAGTTCAAAACTCACCAGTTGACTCAGAATAAGAGCAATTCTCTGTAATTATTGCATTATTTATTACCCATCTGTCAGAGACAGGGACACCACTTAGTCACAAAAATGTAAGGTTTTCCAGCTGTTTGCCATTTTAATGGTAGATAAGCATTTGCTAAACTGAGGGAATCCAATAAAAGGGTGTCGTTCCTAGGGAATCTCTGTTAGTAATTGGCTTACAGAGTGAACTCCACCACATTTCCTCACTTTTTCCATTCCCTCACTTACTGATAATGAAATCCATGATATCCTACTAAATCCTATGTAAATTCAGGCCAGAATAGTCATTTCATAATCTAGTAAGGGTGTGAAAGAAGGATGTACAGTGCTGGGGATCTGAGTGCAGTTTAGCATATCAAGTGCAGGGCTAGAACATCATTCCTGAGGCATCTGGTGTGGGCATGGACTGGTGAGCCAGTTTTTCTATTATAAAAGGGAGAAAAGAAAGTGTCAAAATACCTTTGCATTCAGAGGGCAAATTGAGGCTGTGTTAAACTGCATTTTCTTTCAGAGCTCCCTCAAGAGAGTTAGGCAAGAAGGGATGTTATTGATTTCAAACTGGCTGTAATTTAAAGATGCCAAGACTGAGGGTTACCAGATAGTGCTGTTTATTTGCAATATGAACCATCCTGCTTCTCTGTACGTTTAGTTCTATAGATTGCAGGAGCGATCCCTTCTCTCTGGGAATAACTGCTTCCAAGAGCTGAAATGTCTCCTAGTGCAGCTGTTGCTCTGTTGGATGGTTCTTTGCCTGGCTTGTGGCATCAGCAAGGATTGAATTTTGTCAGAGACTGACAAGGGTCAGGCATTGAACAGATTGTTATCAGACTTGATGTTGTTCTGATCTGCCTTCTTACTACTGCCTTACTTTGCTTGTCATAACTATCACATTACTGGAATAATTCCTACCCTTTGAACAGTAATTCCAGTTGCTAGTTTTTCACACCTTTGACAAAGACTGTTCATTGCAACATAAGTATTGTCCACAAACCTAAATATTACTAGTCTGTGAAGCTGGAATGCAGAATATTTGGGAGGTGATAGAGCGAAAGAGGGGGATAAAGAGCTGGGACTAAAGGATCTGTGTATTCCTTCCTCCCCTACAAAAGAGGAGGGAAAATTTGATTCCCTGATCAGAATTTGTCTATTGTAGTGGTAAATTCCCTTTATTGGCCTTTTATGATATTGGGTTGAGTGCATCTGTAGCATCTGTCTAGTTTGTGTACCTCTTGCATCTCTGTTGTCTCTGCCATGCTTGACAGTGGGTTATTGCAACAGAGGCCTTTCCTGGAGTAGGAAACTTTTCTTAACAGGACTTTGTGAAAACTTTTTTCACACTGAGTATGTGTATTGGCTCCAGTGCTGAAGTCACAGTGCTAAACTCCGCCATGCTGAGGTACAAAGCGTGGTAGTCCCTTGAGATGGCAGTCAACTGAACAAGTTTTTGTGGGTTATTTATCCAGTTGACAGAAAGCCCCAGAATAAGAAGGTATAAATATTAAAAGGAAGTTACTGAAAAGCTATTTTTTAAAGAATTTTGACAGGCAGTTCTTTTGCTAGTTAACCACATTTCAATAAAATTCCTCTCTGAAGATCATGCCTTTGTTTGTTTGTTTGTTTCATGGCATTGTTAGACATGAACAATAAGTTGGCAGTGCCTGGTATGAATTCTCGATCTCTAAAAAGTCTCTGGTGAATGGTTTATCAAGTTGAACATGTTTTCTGTAATCTTAAATTACAGATTAGGTTTTTTCCTCAAATTAGTCTGCTGTGCCCTTCCTCATTATTCCTAGTGGTGACTAACAGTTTTTACATCTTTTCTTGATGAGAAGCCTGTGGAGGAAAAGACAGCGCTCTCAAAGTGTCCTGAAATTTAGGGGTTTGTTACAATTCTGACTCTTCTGTGAGGATTGTGAGGTTTTATCAATAATCCCCAACACTGACATGATTTTGATAGCCATTACTTCAAAAGCAAAAAGAAGGTATCTTTAATAGGAGTTTCGAGTTGTAGGGATGCGGAAAAAGAAGTGGTAATGCAAAGAAAGATCAGCTGTGTACACACACAAGTTGAAGTAAGGATTCATGAAAAATGTTAATTGTAGTGTTTCCAAAACTCAGAGTGTTTAACTTTATGATCTTAGTTTTCTTCTGATATTGGAGTAATTGATAGTTGTAATTGCTGATTTACACAGTTGGCACCAGCATCTCAAATGTAGCAGGGAATGTCTCAAAAAAGGGAATTTTGTTCCAATAGCAGTCTTTCAACGTCCACAAGTGCTGCTTCTAAGGTGGGTCATTGTCTGAGTACACAAGCTCCGTAAACTTCTGCATCAAGGCAGGGATGGGTTTCCTGAAGAATCCCAAGGGGCTGCTCATGTGCAAGCAGGTGCTGGCATGTGGAGGAGAATGGAGAGCCAGCTATGGCAAGAGGAAAATTAGGAGCATTATAAACTGTGGGAGAGAAGAAATAATGGAAAAAATTGGGTGAACTCTCAGGAAGAGGGAGAGAGATACAAGACAGAAGAGAGGAAAGTAATGAGGCCCTAATTGGATGCAGTATGTCAGAAGAAATGGGAGCTAGGACATGGGGGAAGATTGGAAGTCACTTTAAGAAGATAAAGGAAGAGATCAAGGAATTTCTCATAGAAATCCCCTCTTCTTCTCTCTGTTGCTTTTTCAAAATATATCTAAGAGAAGTAACATCATTTGGCAAATCAAGTCTGTATTAGGCTGTAGTGTATGAAATCTTTCATTTCTAAGTTTGTATTTTGGCTTTGATAACCTGCAGTGAAGGACTTCTAGGGAAGGAATGATTACTGTACCACATGGTGACAAAGCTTTGTTCATCCAAAAAATAAGATGCTGCTAGCTAAAGGGGATAACTTAGAAATAACGTATCTCTTCTGCTTTTATGTGGTGTGCTATTTCAAGTTTTGCAGGCCTGATTGTGTGGCTTGTGCTTTTCCCATTGTAAGTGGCACTCAGCAGCAGCAAAATGACCTGGCACAACTGGGTCAGTGCTCATTAGAGTTGGTGCTGAACAGGGCTAACCCAGTGTCTCTTCTAGTTCTTTTGAAAACAGGGTAGATGTGAGAGAGACTTATTTTTTTAATCTGTTGTTAAAATTAGTATTTTATGCACCCATTGAAGAAATCTCTTCTGCTCCATGCTTGCCCAAGGAGACTGCCACACTCTTCACTGGTCTCTGGTTCCTGGCCTAGATGTAAAGGTGCAAGGGAAAAAAATATGGCTTCATTAGGGCCTCACTGGTATCTGCAGTGATGTTGAGGAGTGGTCCTGTATTTTACTTTGTGGTCTGTGATCCCTGTCCTTTGTGACTAGAAATTTTGTTCTTTTCTATTCCGTATAAAGAAACAGATGGTCTACTCTGCAAAACAGTGCCTTTAAGTCATACTTAATCTTCAAGATTGCAGATACTGGCCTGCATTTAGCAGAAAAAGAGCTCCCATCAGGATTGGCACAAAGATTTCCATTTAGTACCTCTCTGGAGTTGAAGATTGATATGAAGGTTCCAAAAAAATTATCTTACTTACAGTCCAGTAAACCAAAGTGGTATTCCTGTAAAATGCCGAGTTTTAAATGTAAATTAGTCTTTTTCCTGTGAGATTTACTTCTTGTGGATTTATGAGCAAAACTGAAAATAGAGATTTTTCTTTGTTTTAGTGTTGGCCGGTACGCCCAGTTTTAAGATAATGGTGCATTGGAGTACAATCAAAATAGGTGTCTAAAGAACTAGATTGCTTCATGTTTCTTAGGGATTTTTTTGTGAAAGAGGAGATTTCTGGGTTTGAGTGTTTTTCAGTTCCTACCCCACCCTTCTAAAAGATACATACACTCTCCCTCTTCAGTTTCAAGAAACACCCCGAGGGCATCCTTTTTATTTGAATTGATTTTCTGGTTGTTTATCTTTTTCAATCTGGTCATGAAAAGCACATCTGGTTCCAATTTTAATCAGTATTCCAGTGGGAGCAACATCATATTATAGAAGGCTAACAATGCTAAAATAATAATCCGTAATGATGCAACTTCTGGTAATTTAAAACTGTTTTATCCACTGTTTGTAGAAGTGTGTTAATGATGTTGGCCAATGGATCTCTTTGTAGATTAAACTCACCCTGGGTCCTCATAACAGAGAATATCTGACATCCACATAGGCAAACCCTTCGAACTCAGCAATTCCTGCAGTGTCTGAGCATTTCATCTTACAGAAAGTGCAAAAGTGACAGTCCTGCAAACTGAGGCAATCACTTGACAAAGAGCTTGGGTGAAACAACCCCCGTGCTGGTTTAGATGTCAACTACTTCTGCCTTTTATTTGACGTAGCTCTGCCTCTAGAGGTGACAGAGTTGGAGGTCTTGCTCTTGTTTTCCTTCACTTTGTTAGTTGATTCAATACTCAGCACATATGGTAAGACTGCCAGAAAGTGACAGTGGTTATTTTATTACGAAGCTGTGAGCTAGCAGATAAATTGACATAGGTTGCCAAACAGCCTTCAAGTGGTAGGACTTGTTTTCTATATATATTTCTTGTCTTGGTTTAAGCCAGCAACAAAGAGGAGAGACTTCTACTGTTTCTCTAACTAATGCATATTTAGCAATTATGTAACAGTGAAACTTTGTATCTCTGCAATTCCCACATGAATGGTCCACCAAAAAAAAAAAAAAAAAAAAGGTCCAAAAAATTGGGTCCACCCCCAATACTTTTGCTGACAAGGTCTTTGTTGAAGTGCGGAGCTCTCACTCTTGTTCATAATTGCCTTGCCACTTCTTTAAGGTGTATCATTCTGATGCCATCTCCTGACCAAAGTTCCACAATATAGCAGAATAAACTGAAGAGGCTGTCCTTTAAAAATACCTTTGAGAGGTAGGGAGAACATACTCCTTTTTGTTGAGAAAGCTCTGATAACAGAGCATTCTATCTAAAACTTTCATTCAGCCTTCTAAATTTTTATTGGAACTGTCTCTTTGATATACACCTGCTTCTCCCTTGACTCTTCAGCAAGATTTCTCAATGAAGTAGGTTGTAGCATATCTTAAACTGGGAAGTCAAACTTAATACTGGTATGACCAAGTAAGGAGTGGCATTCTTGACAGGATGACAGAGTTATACATTAATTATTTAGAGACTAAACTTACAAGTGATAGTTGATATTTGTGACCTTCTTTGTTCTCTAACCTGGTGTTAGGAAGAGCTAAAGCCCAAAATAAAAAAAAAACCCAAAACATAAAAATTTTACAAAATCAGTTTTTAGATAAGAATGGTTATGTTTTGGAGAATAACTGCAGTCACCATTAGTGGAATCCTCCTCAAGGTCTGTGTTCTTGGTAAGAGAGTATGGAGAAGGTACACAAGTTAACCTCAGCAGCAGGTTTCTCTAGTTCTCTAAGAAACTCTGCTCTTAATTTGTCCTAAACTTTCATATATTAAGACAACAGATTAATATCTTAACACTTCTGTGGTTTTAATCTGTGGAATAAAACCAGCCATTTTTCTCACAGTTCTGAAATAATAGATTATATTAAACATCAGAGCAAAGCAATGCAAATATCAGAGGAGAGAAGCTTTTGAAACTCTGTGTCTGAACTTCTGTAGATAATCTGTGCTCAGGGTCAGGATATCAGGTCAGGGATATCCAGTGACTACACACTAAAGCAGAGGAGCTGCAATATCTCTCATCACTGAAGTTTTTGGTTTGCATTTTTAAATAAACCAGGGACAAGTGCAGGGTATATATAGTATCACAGCCTTATGCTGGCAGAGGGAATCTCTTGAATAATTTTATTCCTGCATCTTGAAACATGGAGTTGGTTAAACTAGTGAAATGTTATATTTTCAGCTTTTTACAAAAGAGAATCTCCAGAAGATTATCAAGTGATATTCCTTGCTCTTATTTTGACATATGCTACATTCCTGGTTGCTTTTGTGAACTGGATTTTATTATTTGTTTTACTTTTTTTCTGTTTTGACACTACATAATTTCAGAATTTAATCTGTATTTTAAAAATATCTTCAGAATGTTTCATTTTGAAAGGACTTTCATGAGTCAAACAATTTTTTGTTTCTGCTGAAGGAGGGGGTGAGGAATAACTGTACTGTCCTGTTGGTACATTTAGATTTCCCTAGTAGCCAATTTCAAGCTGTGGATACTGAGACAAGTTTCCAATCTGGGTTGCTCTTCAAGTCGTAGATGGTGTGCATTGTTTGTGACATTGAAATTATACCCTTACTTGACTTTCCAGATCTTTGGTTTAATTTCTTGTGGTCTAACTTTAAGTGCCTCCTCTAGTATATTTCTTGTATGCATCACAATTTAAGTTCTACATCGGTGCTTTCAGGATACTTGGGGAATAACTCTGTAAATAATACAAAGGAAATAAAACTTCCTATATATAAATTGTAATTTTTGAAATTTGATGGTTTTCTTCAGAAAAAGAGTTTACTGACTGCATACCAAGAGGCATATGCAAGCAGCAGGCATTCTGAAGAAATAACAAAGTCCTTGTAACTTGATATTGTAGCTGGGGAAAGGGAGGTACAAAGAGGAGATGTACATTTTCCATGGCTATGAGGTGATGTAGCCATAGATCTTGGAGTTAAGTGCAGGTGGCCTCACTGCAGGAGCTTTCACAATGAGATCAACTGCTTGGGTTGTGTCTTGAGCGTGCATTTTGCTTTCTGGTTTTCCCCTCTTGTCATCATGTTTTTCATTTTTTTGGTACTATTTACAAAAGAACGTATCTGTTCAATTTTCTATGTACATGTACTTAAGAACAGTATAAAAATTGTTAAATAAAATACATTCCTAGAATGGGATAAAGGCTCAGAAAATTATGAAGTCGTGGAACTTCTGTGACTTTTGAGAACTACTTTTATGTCCTGCCTCACCCCCAATATATTGCTCAGCTTGTGGCAGCTCAAGCACGCAGTTTTTCACAATTTTCTCCTTGACTTCAGTGTCAGAGCAGATGTTCTTTAAGCCAGATTTTTTCACAATACCTTCCCTCCCTTTCTCCTCCATAAAAATCATTAGCTCCACCTTTTATTTTGAAAGATGCTACTGTCTTGTTTATGGAAGCCAGTTCAATTTTTCCTTTGGCTCAAGAGATGTTTGGTTTCCTAAAAGTGTTTTTTCTGTGTGCATGGTGCCAGTTTGGAATTTTGCTAAATAAGCTGCATGGTAAGTAGAAGCAATACTGAAAGAAGCATTTGGTGTGAACTCACTTTCTCCAAGTAGGTAGCGTAAAATATAAATTTAGTTATAGTTTATAAAGCAAAATTTCTCGTTTTCTCAATGGGCAATCTATTCATAAATAAGTGGCATAATACAGGCTTTTCTGTTTCATTGGTTTTCTTTCACTTTCTCACTACAAGTAAGATGATAGTGGATCACATAATTCCTCTATTCTGAAACAGAAAACCCACCTGACTTCAATGATTTTGCTTAAAAACTGATGGCGTAATAAGTCACTCTATTTAGCATCCAATATTATAAGATAAGAATATTAAGAGCAGCTTTATTGTACAAAATGAAAGCAGATAAATTATCTCTGCTTTATCAAAGCTTTACACGTTCTAGAAACAGATGCCCTTTTAAACCAATACAAAATTCCTAGATATTAACTTTTCAAACAATAGCAGCTGTTAGAAATCAATCCCTTTTGATTAACTACTCTTGGAATAGGCCAGATTTGTTTTAAAATTAAACACTATCACAGAATGACTTTCTAAAATCAATGTATTGTTTTCATACTCAGTCCAAGGAAATTCATGTTCATTTAGAATTCATTGTATATTTAGCCCACATTTCATAATAAGGGAAATCTTTTGTAACCTAAGTTAAAATGGTACTTTTGCATTTCCTCACCGTTTAAAGGCTGTGTAATGAAGCTTTCCTCTTTAATTTTTTATGGTTGTTCTACTCTATTCACAAGAGTGACAAAGGAATTTGGGCTGGTATGGATTAAGTCAGTTGTATTCCTTGATAGATTAATTTTTTCTGGCATCTTTTTGAAGAAATGAGTCAGTTTAGGAGTTTAACTTGGTCTCTTTTTTTTTTTTTTTTTTTAAATATTATTTTTAATTGCAAACAGATAAATGGGTAAATTAGATATTTTGAGACAAAGTTTCAAATTGCAAGAGAGTGCCTGGTGTCAGAGAGCTGGAGTCTGGCCCTGTCCTCTGCCACATGCCAGTGTAGACACACAATTCCCTGTCCCACTGCACCTGTTCCAGCTTTTTGCTATTCTGAGAATACATTTGTGTGTGTGGCAACGAGGCTGCTTTTCAAATGGAGATGGATTTCTGTTGCCTCTGGGCAACAGTAACCAGTGTATTCAGAGACTGGGGTAGCATCCTGCTTTCACAGTCATGATTTATTTTAAAAGAAAAAAGTTAATGATTCTTTCTTTCGTTCTTTCTTTCTCTGATTTTGCTGCAATTTTAGACTAAAGGTTTTGGGAATTTGGATGTTCAAATCTATAAATTGATGGTACAGGTTGATGAGCAGTACTAGAGATAAGGAGGAAAGCTGAAATGATGTTCTATTCGTAACCCTAGTTCAAGACAGTAATTTCTATTAGCCAAAACCAGCTTCCTGCATTTCAGGGATCAAAAGCAAGATGTGATCTGTGATTTGTTGTCCATCCTAGGGAGTACTGCAATTCTAACTTTCCCCTCCACTTAGAAGCAGCAATAACTGCATGACTGCACTAATGAAGCTGCTAATTGTCACTGCCAGAGATACTGTCATTTGCAGGGATGTAAGTCTTTGCTGATTAACTTCTTTACAATTCTTTGCCTTTACTTTGACACTAAACACAAATACAATCCATATTTTATTTGACACCTCGTACTAGATTCAAGCATGGGAGCCAGTATATATATAAATATATACATATATATATATATACACCTACAGAAGTACATGGTATCTTTGCTCAGGTGTATCTTTGCTCAGTCTGTATCCAAAAAATAATTGTGTATGAACTAATGTGTCAGACCCTCAAAATAATATAATCAAATATAATTAAATTTATGTTCAACTGGGATGCTTCCTAAGAGGGTATATCTGTAATAAATTCTTCATCTGATGTTGATCTTCCTAAAGCACTCAGATTGTTGTATTAGTGCCAATAATTATTAATGAAGGATTAAGAACTATAGTCTTCTGGCATTCAAGCAGACAGGGAGAAAAAAAGCAGACTTTCCATTACTGTGACAGAAATACAGAAGAGTGGAAAATCTGGTATTATATGTTGACACTTTCAGGAAAGAAATATTAAGTAATTTTAGCTATTTGCACTAAGAAAAGGAGATCTCAAAAAGATTTGAGTTCCAGCTACTGCACCATTTCTTTTCTGCTTCCATCTTCAAAAATCGGGGAATGTATTAAAGTGTTACCAGGTCCTCATCACCTGATAGTGGTTCATTCAAAATTACTGTCATAATTAGAACCAGAATCTTAGCTCCTTCCTTTTTATAAGCCTCAAATAGCCTCAGAGAATAGAAATGCCTTGGTGTTTTTCATAATTTAATGAAAAAATGGAAGCAAGCCGAATTCCTAAAGCCTCTTGGAAGTTGCTCTTTCACTCAAAAGTCTCTTGAAATCTGAGTGACAGTAATGGGGAACAGAATTTCTGTACCTGTTTTTTGAGGTGTGGTTTTTTTCATGTATTCATATTTGAATGACCAAGATCTCATTGCCCCCTTTTCAAGACTCTCATATATAAAAGTTTGCCACCATTTAAAAAATATGTCAGCTTTCTCTGCCAGTACTGTTCCTGCTGTTAGTCAGAGGGTTACCTGCAGTATTTAATCAGAAAGAAAGAATACACGTATCTTCTACTCTTTTTTCTTCTATCATGCAAAAATATGCAAAGCACTTTATATAGATTATTTCATGGCCAATAAAAAAAGAGAGACCAAATTTATTTTCCAATTTGTTTTTTTATTTGGACTTAGCTCATTTCTATACCCTAAAATCTGCTGCTCTAGATTGTTGAAATATTTTGTTAGTACCTCCCTAGCTGAAAATAAAGAATTTTTTTTTCCTGCCAGCATGCAAGTGCTGCTTGGAGAGGTTCTGGAAGCATTCATCCAGCGTGTAATCTCTCTGACAGTGCACACACTGCTGGTGGAATTTCCTAGATAGGCATGCAACACTCGTTTGCCTCATCTCATCAAAGAGCAGGGGAACTTGACCCATCAAAATTGTCATACTTTTTTGACTAGGTAATTATAAATAAAGCCTCACTTTCAGTTGTTAATAATTCCTCATTTCTTACTTTCATTTGTGGTTATTTCATGGCATGCTGCAATAACTAATGACAGCCTAGGTACTCTGGTTTTTAAATCAAAAACATTTTTAAGAGTTAAATGCTTTCATTTAAGTTGGAAAAATCCCAGCAGAGTAAAGCTTATATGGTACAATTTGTGCATGATACTAGAGCAGACTCGGAGTTCATTCTAAGTTTCTGCATGCTAAGCATCTACTGAAATCAGTGACAGCTGCACATGGAGAGATATTGCAGAACCCATCCACAACTTAATGATTAATAAATAGTATGAGATAATCTGACCCCATTTTAATTAGAAAATTCTGATTCAGGATTTGGGATGAAATTGTGCGTAGACTTCCATATGAGTTTCTAAGTTATGAATTTACTTCTGAATATGTGCTGTATAATGGGATCAGGTACTCATCTTCAGCAGTTTGTTTATGTGGCTTTTCCTCGACACCTTCAGTTTATAAGTCTATTTTTGAAATCAGCTCTTTGTACATATGAGATATTTTCAACAAATTCCTCTGAGAATTTATTGTAGCAAAAGTGATATTGTTTCCAGCTGTTTCTATCCAGAACTGATATGAAGTACTGGAAGATAACACAACCAGATCACTTTCTCTATCAGACTTTGACACTAGGTCATGGGAATTAATAATGTTCAAAATGTATCTCAGATTGAAGCTGGAAAGGCCAGTCAGAGATATCAACCAGCAGCAGATGTTAAAGCCCCACTCTGATTCAATTATTACCTTGCACTGCAAAAGAGGCAGAATCTTCTGGAGGTCAGTCACAACATCTGCTCTGTCTGGGTGGCCTGTATGTCTCCTCTGCAGCTGATCTAGTTTGACTATCACTCAAGACACTTTCAGGTCATTCCAATAGGAACACATTTCATTCCTTCCCACCACACATTAGGATGTTGGTGAGATAAGATACCAAGAAAGACACTATCTGTGTTAATACCATCAGATTTGTTTCCAGTTTTTACTCTTACTGACGTATTTTTTAAGATCTTAATATAGCTGTAGGTCAAGTTTCCATACTATTTCCTAATTGTGTGTTGGAGATAACCCTAAGGGCGACATAAAAGTAACAGTGTTGAAAGCACAAGAACTCCCAATTGCTTGTTCACTGGAAGCAGTCAATTCAAAGTACTGAATGCCAACTACTAATCTGAGATGCAAGTCTAGTTATTGCTGATATTTCTGATGTGATGAAAATACCAACAGCCACTAATATATGGCTGCTTAGACACTTGATCATGAAGTAAGGAGTATCTTTTGCTCATATGCAGCAGATAATTTGCAGTGCTCTCTGAAGACTTCAGACTTAAAGAACCCTGTTCCTGAAACCAGTCTGGAACTGGGAGCAGTGCAGTAGCTGTGCCACTGAGATGTGGCATAACTAAAGCAGCCTGGTCTGGAAGATTTCCCATACTTGCTGGGAGGCAGAATTTTTTTTTTTTTTCCAGGATCAGGGTGATCACTGAACTCCAGGTGGTTTTTTACTTTTTCATTATGTGTTGTACAGTAAAATTTGGCTTCCAAGAAACAAAGTAATTGAGGGGGGAATAAATCCTTCTGTTGATAGCAACAATATTGGGTCTGTAGAGGCAGAAGTCTGGGCAGCAGTGGTAGCAGCAGGAAGGTATTATACTGTAGTAGCTGGCTTGCACCAGAACATTCTAATGGTATTTGGTTATTTGCTGATTGCACATACCTGAATGCCAGGTACAGAATCAGGCAAAGGAACCTGTAATGAGAGAAGAGCTTTTTGTTTGCTAGACATCGAATATACAAGTCTTCAGCTGCCTACAGCAAGATTTTATATGTTACAAGAAGTCCTCTGATTATTCCCTAGTTTTCAAGCAAGCAAGACCAGCAGAATATCAGATTAAACTAAAGTAAAAGAAAAATGTCTCTTCATGCAATATTATAAAGCACCAAAGGACACTGTAGATATGAAATTTTAAAAAGTTCCAAAGATTACTAAAGTAGTTTCAAGAAACTTGTACAGAGCTGTCAAAGAGAGTCACTACCTCTGGTTCCTGAGCCACAAAATGCTTGTGGCCAAGAGAGATTTCTGTGGAAATATCACTATGTGCTTGCCACGTTCTCAGTCTTCCTTAGGCATCCGATGTTGGTCAGAGCTGGAAATTGGATCTCGGGCTCTGTGTACCTTTGGTTTGACCGAGTACAGCTATTCTTGTATTCTTCTGTTGTAACAGGAAACAATCCAGATATGTCTTATTTTTTGTACTACTGAGAGAAGTCAGATTTTCAAGTAGAGTAAAGCAGATGCAGCATTAAGCTGTCTGGTGACAGTCATACGAGCTCTCAATTTGTTAATTTTGATTTTTAAGGTCTTCTCATCCACTGATGAGAAGACTAACAAATCTATAGATTCTGTATTTTAATAAGAAGAACTGATAGCAAATTTCATTGATTTTAAAATTATCAAGTTCCACTCTTACTCAGAGCCTGTGTGCTTTGATGCCACAGGCTTGTTTAGAAAGCCATCTTTTTCTCTCTTTTTATTTTCTTAAAGGTTTGAGAAGATTCAGAGGAACTGAGTGGTATCTGATGGTTGACCAAGTTGTTCTTTTGCATTAGAACTGTGTAAGAATGATGTGTTGGTTATGTTGCAAAATATCCTTCTGTCACTGGTCTCTTCTTGAACATGGAATTTGGAATGTCCAGCTTCTGTTTGATGCTTTGTGGTTACTTATCCTGCACTTACTCCCTTCAGTACTGAACGTCTTTCCCTTTAATATTCCTTGGGTCACTATTTCTTCCTTTTTTCAACAAATCCACGGTTCTCCAGGGCCCACAGGACCTGCAATGCAAATAATTTCAAATAGGTGAAGCAGGTGATATGATGATTGCATCATATTGAGTTTCGTGTCCCTTACACAGTGAGAAAAGGTAAGTTACCCTTATACAGTAAGGATAAGTTCTTCAGCTTATTTTGATGACAAAATAAAATATTGTGGATCTTAATGTGGTAAAACAGGCTCTCCTCTATAGAACCCTTACCGCTTGTTTAATTTTATTTATTAAAGTCATTTAATTAGCCCATCAATACTACTGTTTTCAAATTAATTATTTTTCTATTGGGAAAGTAAGGAGTTAAAAAGGTGCATCTCCAAGCCTAGTCTGACAGTAGGCTATGGCCAGTTGTGATGCAGAAAACCAGATTACAATTTCATTTGCAAGGCTGTCATGCAAAATAAGCCAGTTGGTTTGGGATGCCAAAAGGGTGCAGATACTTCCTGTGAAAGAGAACTTTAAAATTTCCAAAGCTGCTTTTACAGATTTTTTTTTTCTTTGTAAGAAATGCTCTTGTGAGAAGTAGTGGCTGCCTTTGGTTCTTGTTGAGTCTGTTCCACAAAGGGCTGTGTGAATGAGCTGTCTGCGTGAGGCAGTTGTTGCAGCTCATTTAAAGCTGACCTGCTTTAATTTTTTACTTTCTTTTCAGAATGGCTTTTGTCATCCTAAAGAGAACTTTGTAACCTTTTCACTAAGCAAACCAAATTTTTCTTCTTCACTCGTTCCACTTCTTTCTCCTTGTTAGGAAGTGAGTCCTGTTGAAAAGAAGGCACTAATTCCTTACCAGTAAGGGAGAAATCGGATAAAATGAAAGCCTGTGAGGCTTTTCTCTGTAGGATGACAAGTTGTAAAAATACAACTGTATGCTGAAAAGTAACTGTAGAGATGGCATCTTGGGAGTGAGTGGGGGAAGGTTATGTTTATTATCTGTTAATGACTTCCAGATCAAGTTTGCTCAGTTTGTGAGTAAAAGAAAAAAAAAAACCCACCCTTTTTAACTGCCTTCTCTGCAGACTCAATTTGGAATTTAAAAATCATGCTGTGCTAATTTTAATCCAAGTATTACTGTCAGCAATAAAAAGGTTCTTCAGGGTATATTGTGCCTTTAGTTAAACTGTCCATCACTGAACTGTAAGTGTATGCTAATGCTGCTGATGAGAAGCATATCGAAATCAGGATTTGTCTTGTCCTGATTAGTCTTAATTAATTCTTCCTTAATTAAGTCCTATTAACCCTTTTAAATACATGTCTGTTGGAGTGGTTTCTGGACTCATCTACTATGGAGGAATGTAAAAGGAAGAGGAATAAATCTCAGAGCTATTATTTTTGCATTGCACATAAGGATTGTTGGGTGAGGTCATAGGAGTTATAAAATTGACATTCTGGCCATCTTATTAAGTTTAAATTTCTCAAGGATTTGAGTATCTAGTGCTCGTGTACAACACAAATGAGAAATTTGTGGGAAGAGTCAGTATTTAATTAAATCAAATGATATAGTTTGAAAAATGTCAGCTTTCAGACATGAAGGTCCTTCTTTAAATCCAATCGGAATCATAATGTTCCCAGATAAAGAGCCAGGACTTTGAAAAATGTTGGGGTGCATTTAAGTGTGGCCTCTGAGGGTGCTTTAATGGCAGCATCACTGAGCTTGGTGGATACCAGTGGTGATCTTGCACTCCTTCCTCTCTCTGACAGACATTCAGTGATCCAAATTGTACTCGAATCTTGTCAACAAAGACCTTGTTTCTGACTTGTCAGGCTGCAGGGCTCAGCCATGCTCTGAGATGTGACTTTTCTGCTGCTCTTCTCACTAGACTGGCAAACTGGTCTGGATATTGCCTCTGTCTCTCTTAGCCTGCTACACTGGGATTCTTCTGGGACCAAGGGAGGAGGAGAAAGTGTTCATCTTCTTTGTCATACTTTTCTCGTTTTATTCCTCTCAGATCTTCTGGCACTCTTTGATGACAGCAGCTTTTCTTTAGCCTCATGTTGTTGGTTACTGGTCCTGTTCCATTCTGTCCACTTTCTTCTTTCCAGGGAGAACACTGCTGCACAGCAGGGAGCACTGCAAGGATTTGAGATCTCTCCTGGTTTTGGTAGACAGTAAAACTTCAGCCCTCAGTAATCTGTCGGAGGGGCTCCCCATCTTCTTTGTTCCTGGTGTGAGGGTCTTTCCTTCTGAGCAGAGCCCTGCACCTGTGACTTCTAAACTTGTTACTCTTCTTGATCAGCCTTTCAGGACTTTGTCTGCCTGCTTGCTGCTACGCCTTTCCATGGAATTTTTTTCTTTGTGGATGTCACACATGCAGTGGGAGATTTTCGTGCAGCACACAGATTCCAGATAGTGTGTTTCCAAACCCCACGTTGTGAGTAAGGTTAGATTATAATTCAGTTTTAGTCAAGAGTCACTTTATCCCTTTTCTTTCCTAAACTCACATTTTGGGGCTAAAGAGTTTCTGTGCTTATGGGTTTCAAAAATTCCTGGGCTAGATCTGGAAACTCAGGCCTTTTATAAGATCTTTCTAAGAATTCGAATTAACTGATTTGGAAGTGCTTGGTACCTCCTTCCCCCTCTTGCTAATTTTTAGAAATCTGGAACATTGTTCTCACACGTATTCTTTTTGTGAGTATATAAATTGTTTTGAAGCCCTATGGGATAATTGTCATTGCTGGAAAACTTTTATTGAATGGTGTTTGTCTGCCAGCATCAGAACTTGAGGAGGTTATTTCATCTTGGCTTTCGTTTCAGTTCTATTTTAGCAGTTCTTTGTCTTCAACTCCATCATCTTCTCTGTGCACTGAGCTGCTGTGTTCAAAGACATTTTTTGAAATAAAATTCTTCATTTTGTGGTTCTTATTCAATGATGTTATTCTCATTTTAGGAGCTTTTGTATTTCTTTAAGGCAAATGAGACATGTTAGTGGTTATTTGTAATTCTTTTTTGTTCAGTGGATTTCCTGTTATGCAAAAATGTAAAGCTTTTCTCACTGTTCTTCCAAACTTTTGTTTTCCTGTCTTGATAGTTTTGTACATCTGTGTCTGCTTTATAACCTGTGGCTAAGATGTACTTGCCCAGTCAAGATCTGGCTTTGTCCTCCTGGACGTCTGACAACTTACTGTAAAACTGCGAGTTAGAACTGCTGCTTGTTTGTTTCAAGACCTTCAAGAAGTGAACAACTTTCCTTTCCTTTAACAGCTTTTCTCAATGGACATGAGGGTACTGAAGATCTACATAAAATTATCAGCAAGCTGTGCTTGCATATTCCATGTGTCCAGTAATCATTTTATGCCTTTGTTGCTGTAACAAAGAATCCCAGGGGAAGCTTTAAAGCACAAGTCTTGCACTGGGACGTGTGCACGAAGTGCCACTTTTGTTCATGGAGCACAGGCAAAATCACAGGGTCACATCATCCAGTCCCAACCCTGGCACAGGCAGGGACACCTCCCACCTGCTCAAAACCCCTCCAGCCTGGCCTTCAACACTTCAGGGATGGGGCATCCACAGCCTCTCTGGGCAGCCTGTCCCAGTGCCTCAACACCTCACAGGAAAGAATTTCTTTCTGTTATCTAAACTTAACCTGCCCTCTCTCAGTTTTAAGCCATTACCCCTTGTCCCATCACTTCGTGTCCTTCTGAAAGGTTTGTCTCCAGCTCTCCTGTAACCCCTTTGGATACTGGAAGGCTTTGCACACACCTCTGCTTTAGTTATTTTTCCCTTCAAAGGCAGTGGGGTGGAGACAGACAGACACCCACCTTGTGAGACTGGGTAAATACCACTCTTTACCACCACAGCAATCCAGGATTATTAATACCAGTCTGTCCAGATACAGTCTTTTAAAAACACCTGAGACAGAGCTAACTATCTGTGTTTTATTGCTAGCGTTAGTAGCAGTATTTTTTCTAGTTTCCAGTGACAGATCTAGGTATTCCAAATAATGTCATTTAATCTTTTAAGATACAGAAAGTGGATTTAAATAACCTTCTTAGCACTATTTTTCATTATCTGATTATCTGTAGAGAAAAATCTTTACATAGCATTTTGTCTGGGGGAAAAAAAAACTGGAAAGTGTGCTTAGGGTAGATTTGGTTTATTAACATTTCACTGGAAGTGGGATGTGTATCCTAAAGTATCAAGGAAATGCTATGTATGGTTTTTATATTTCTGTTAGAAGAGGATTCAATTTGCAAAAATCTACCTAAAGATAAGAAATATATGGTAGATGAAGCAATAAGTGAATGTTGTGAACAGATAAATACTGTGCCAAAGGAATCCAACACTGTAACAGAGGTTTGCTTTACATACTTCTGATTTTAAAAGGATGCAACCATGGGTAGCGTACTAATAAAAGCCATGATTCTGTCAATATTTATAAACTATGTTATAAAATGCTTGACAGAGTACAGAGGATTGTGGGGGGGAAAGCAACAATGCATGTAACTGAAGAGAAACTCAGCAACAGAGTGGGTTTTTTCTCTAGTGAACTGCAGTTGCAGTAATATTAGTTGTGAGATATTTTAAAAACTAGGCAGAAAAGTCAGAGGTGAATGTCATCTTTAAGTTTGTTGTGTAGGTTATACTGTCAGAGGTTTTGAACAGTGCTGGACTTTTGGACTTTTCCTTTTATAACCATCATTTGTGCTGGGTTGTTTTTACATGTTTTACATGGGTTTTTTCAGTTCTTCTTTCTGCCATATTTTAATGCTTTCAATATTCACAAAAGGAAAATGCTTTTGCCTGTGATAAGAACCAATTAGATTAAGGTAAGGGCATAATTGTAGTAAACTGCAGTTTAAAATGTGAAACACTAGTTTAATTATTGATAAAACTTTATCCCACACCTTGATTCTTTTTAAATAGCTGTACACAAAATCTGACATTATTTTTTAAAATAACTCAAGCTTGCAGGTGTTTATGTTCCATGCCTATGGTAGTCTGGAGTTTTTCTGCTTGAAATGGAGAATGGTCTCCTGTAACATTAAATCATTGCCCTCAATCTTTGTCTGAAATTCTGATCCCTTCTTATGCTGGTATCACCATTAAGTTGTACAGTACTTCTCTTTGGTGGGGAAAAAAACCCTGTAGTTAAAAACAAGTCTCAACATAAATATTTTGCAATATGAATGTAGAATTTCTTAGTCCCTTCTGTTAGTCTTCTCAGTTTGATCATATCCTTTATTGACATTTCTCCCATTTTTACAGCCCTCTTGTATCAGCTCAGAGTTGAATGCACCTCTGTGCCCCTCAGATTTCAGTGGCCAAAGTCCTTTATCTCCTACTTTCTTCATGCACACGATATTGATAATGCCATGTCATATCCACTGACTTGAAGAGTAGTTGTACTGAAGTTTACAAACAACTATATCCTTTTTGACTCCCTGACCAACCTGTATTGTGTTTAAAAACCTTTCTTCAGAAGTTTTTGCCAAGATGGTGTAAGCCAGCTGGGGCAGGGAGGAAAAGAATGCATTACTCAAGTCTCACCCATTTATTTTGTTTCCTTTTTCTGCTATGATCCACAATAGCTGGGACAGTTTTCTCTTTTCTAGACTGAGACAGACCACAGTAATGCAGACAATCTCAGCAAGTGGTTTGCCTAAAAGACAGAAACTTAAAAATACAGAAAAAAGGTTTGATTGGTTCCTCATCTTGTTATCCTTTAACCTAACATATGATTTAAAATGTCTGAAGTGAGACTGCACTTCAGCTTGGTTACTTGATTTCTGTTAGATTTTTGGGGAATAAGGCTGAATGAGTAACATAAATCAAACCTCCAAGAATGTAATGAAACTCCTCTCATATCTGGATTCTAGCTTTATATATGGACTTGGTTCTATTATGGCCCTGAATTATACTCTTTGGATCCAAACATCTATAAATCTTGAGGAAGTTTAGAGTATTTTCTGAATTTGGACATATTTCTATCTGGCATATATCTTTCTGAATGTAGGAAGGATTTACCTGTTGTGTGGTACAGATATTCAGAGCCCTTTGTCCTTTTTATCTTAAAACAAAGAGGTTTCAGAAGCAAAGTCTATTCTTTCCCTGACACACAAAGAACTTCTTTAATTACAATATTTTTGAAGGATTTAATGAAAACTTACTTGAGTTTCTCTGAAACCTGTTCTCCTGGGATTCTCAGAATTTCGCTTTTCTGTATATTGAAGAGTTTGCGCACAACACATTAAAGGAAAACCAGTTTGCCACTGCTTTTCAGCATATTCAGCATAGGGACGCCTCAGCTTGCTTGTAAAATCCCAGCAGCTTCTGTTCCAACAGGGCAGCCCTTACCCAGTGAATTCAGGGGTCAGATTGTTATGGTAGCTTAACTGCACTGACTTCAACAAATTTCGCAACATCATATAGAAGAGTGGAAAACTTTTTTTTTCAACTTTCAGTGTGGCATTTTTATATTTGTCATTGTTTTTATGAACTTTATAAGGACAAATTGTAAAACTTGTTATTAGGCTGACTAATGGGATAAAAAGAAAATTTTAGACTTCTTGTGAAACTGATTATGTTTTTCTCAGCAGATTTTAGGTGACTATTCACATTATGAGCACAATTCTGTCTAAAAATAAGTCGTGTCCACTTCTTTATGGGTTTATTGAGAACAGAAATTTCCACACCATTCTCCCTTTAATGTGACCACAATGGGCAATCGTAATTTGTCCATTTATAAGAAAGAATAAAGTAGCAAATTGGCCACCATAAACTGTTAGTATATCCACTTTTGCTGACATGTTTATTGTAGCTTGCAATATGCATGATGTTGATTTTCAAAAATGTTCCATTTTCTTTTTTGAGAATATGAATTATAAATTCATGAATCACAGGAGTCAAGACTGTAATACAACTCTGGAGTTGGAAACACTACATAGCACTCATCTATGTCACCCTCAAAAAACGGGGATGTTGAAATTTTTCATAGTTTGATTAAAAGCCTGAAACCTTCTATTCATTGTACAGCTGAAGCCGAGCAAGTCAGATAGTTTTTTATGCATTTATGTAATGAGCAAAAGGCATCTAATGAACATGTCAGGAAAAGTTTAGAGGAAACCTAAAAAGAGACAAATGCGTAAAATTCAGTGCCCCACCTTGAACCTTATATAGCATATAAAATAAACATGTAACTTTGCCTAAAGTCTGAATGTATTTTTAATGTTTTGTTTTCATGGTATGTTTCAAAGGAAAGGAACTTGACTCCAAAAAACACATCTAGGAATTAAAGATGGCCCCTAATGAACAGACAAAGGAACGAAAAAAGCAGAAGCCTTTGCAGCCTTAAAAGTAGAGTTCAAAATATCATCCCTCTTACAAAATATTTCCTGAAAATAGGCTTGTGGAGCACAAAAGTCAATTCTGGAAACGCGAGAACTATGAAAGCAAGTCCAGTAGTCGGCACTTTCAAAAATAAATAAAACCATCGGGCAACAACTGTATGCTAATTGCGTTTAAGAAATAAAAGACCACCTACATAGAAATAAAATAAATCTCATTAGTGGAACTAAAGCAGATAGTTGAGATTGAAACTCTGCTAACCAAACCCCTTAGGCTTGCCAGACAGAGCTTATGAAGTCACTGCCATTTTCCTTGGGATGGGGCAGAGCTGTAAAATCCCCTTCTGTGCCCCTCACTCAATCTCTAGGGCTGATGTGCATTTCCTGCCATAGTCGTGCCCTCACTTTCAGAGGAGCCAACCAGATTGTTCCTGCTGAACGAGCAGAGCTCAGGCAGGGAGAAGGGAGGGCACCCAGAGCAGTCCTGTGCAAGAGGCTGATAGCTGAGGGTGGCTCTAAGAAACCCCACAAATCATGACAGTGTTGTTCTGTCCCAAAAATTTTATTTCTTTAACCATTTAATTTGTTTTATGAAAAATCAGCTTTAGGAAGGCATAACACTGCAATCTTATAATCAAGGAAGTTAAACATTGTATGACTTTCAGGCAGGACAATAAATTTTGAAGGTTTTCAGTAACAATAGTGAGAGGCCTGTGGGTCCATCTCCTGAAGCAGCTCACAAAAACCATCCTATTCCCTCTAGAGGAAGTATTGAAAACCATTTGCAGCCAGTGACCCCTCTCTTCCCACTGGCCATCATCAAGTTATAGATCTTCAGAAACAAAAGCTGCCCAGGCCTCCACTCACTCTCTCAAATGGTCTTCTGAAATGAAATTTTAAAAATAAAATAATTTTTAAAATCAAGGCTATTCAAAGCTCCTCATCTATTTTGCTGCTGACATAGTTGGATTGGCTGTGGAAAGATTGCAGAGGAATTTGACTGGATATATTTGTAGGGCCAACGCCTGACCATAACCAACTTGAAAAAAACCCAATAGGTATTTTTTCCTTGACCTTTAACCCTTTGTGCCCAAATTTTTCCATTCACAGCTAGTATTTGGCTATGACTAAGTTTATGATTCAACTGTGGAGCTTTAACTTAATCTAACGGAAGTTCTGCAAATCCTTGCTAGATGTTTTTGGTTCTGATTTTAGCTCCTGTTTTCGGTTAGACTTTTTAATTCAGCTATGAAAGCAGGAGCTTTATGTTCCTAAATAAAATTAGGTTCAGCCCTTCATAAAAAATTTATTATTCTTGCAGCTGTGATAGATGTTTAAAAGTGGTACTCTGAATTTTTTTTTTTCTCAAGTACAGGGTCTTGTCTGAGTTCTTTTCAAGATAGAAAACTGATAAGGAAGGAGACAGCATCAAGAAAGAATGTTCCCTCGGAGAAAGTCAGTAGAAAATGCTTCAGCATTTAATCAGAACAATTTAATTCTGTTGATAATCAATCAGCAGAATACAATTTTAAAATCCTGCTCAAAGTCAGAACAGCTCAGCCAACAAAAATAAATACATGTATTTGTCACATGAGGGACAGATAAGAAACCAGAAAATGCAGAACAACCTGAATAAAACCTTCCACCATATGGAATTTGGCAAAAAATAAGGTCTTTAATAATATTCCTGAGGAATTGCTGTAAGAGTTTCATACAAATCTGCTTCAGTGTCCTTTGAAAAATTAATTTGGATTTAAAAAAAAAACCCACACATCTGGCTTGATCATTGGCTGATAGAATAGATTTTTATTCCCACCCCAAATCACACACAGCTTGGCTGGAAAGAAGACAGCTGCTTGGGCACTAGTTGTGTTTCAGTCTGAAGTACATCTAATCTTTATTGAGTTATTTGAGCCTCGTGTGCCAAGTGCAGAAAGTTTTGCTTTAGTGGGAAGAGATGATTTTCCTTTTAATATTAATGTGTAATTTTGGCCAACAATAAAAGGTTTAGGAGATGATAGCAGTTCTCAAAATGCATTAGGCATAAAATCCAATAAATATGTCCAATGCTTTTGTATAAATCCTCATCAGTATGTTGCTTCTGCAGGAATCACTGCTATTGGAAATCAATCTCAAACATTTTAATGATCAATTAATTCTGAAAGCTACTTAATCTCTTCTCATCTGAAGCTTAAACATTTTTTACTCCTCTGCAGATTTTCCATGACTAGGCCTGACACCTATGATGAATTTGGTACGAGTGCCTTAAATCACATGTGAGATTTGGGCATGCTAGTTTTATGTGCAGACTCTCACTATTTGTCACTGTATTGCATGAACTCTTTGCAGGGAGCACTGGGCTGGGTAAATCCACGTTATGCTGAAATCAGTGACCAAATCTGCAGAGGCTTCAGGAGCTCCAGGGAACGTTCACCCCTAGGTTTAAGTGGCCAGACAGTCACAGCTGAGCTGAGGAAGAAAACGTGCTGGAGAAGCAGCAGTTCCCCCTGCAGCAGCTCCAGCTTTGTGCTGCAGTCCCAGGCAGTGCAGCTCTGCAGTGCAGCTCTGCAGTCCCAGGCAGTGCAGCTCTGCAGTGCAGCTCTGCAGTCCCAGGCAGTGCAGCTCTGCAGTCCCCAGCAGTGCAGCTCTGCAGTCCCAGGCAGTGCAGCTCTGCAGTGCAGCTCTGCAGTCCCAGACAGTGCAGCTCTGCAGTGCAGCTCTGCAGTCCCCAGCAGTGCAGCTCTGCAGTCCCAGGCAGTGCAGCCCTGCAGTCCCAGGCAGTGCAGCTCTGCAGTCCCAGGGCTCGGGGAGGCTGCAGAGGAGCTGGTCGGGCACTGCCCACCCTGGCACAGGGATGGCTGTCTCTGTAAACCCGGGGCTGCCAGGGGAGGCTGTGCTCTGTCGTGTCTCACAGAATCTCAATTACTTGTGCACAAGTCCAAAGACGCAGGGCAGAGCACAAGAGATAAGATCAATAACAGAATTAATCTCTTGTCTCTATTTTATGAGATATTGGCTCTCAGAAGAGCATTCGATGAAAGAGCTGGCTGAACTGCAGAGCTGAGGGAGCACAGATGTGTCGGCAGCATTGCTTGGCAGTGCCTCCTCTGCCAGTCCTCTGTGCACTGGGAAAATCTGTCAAACACGGCTGCATCACCGTGAGCAATTTGCAGTTTGTTTTACATTCCCCGCTGTAGTCCTTCCTGCATTGTCAACTAGGCTCTCTTATCAATACCTAGCCTTCCATCTCAAAATTAATTTAATGTGCTGCATGAGTCACAGGTTTCATGACATTGTCTTACCAGTCCAGTTTTCATGCTGATACTTTGTAGTGTAAGTTCTTTTATGGAGTTCATTTTTTTCTTGATGAACCTTATAGTGGCAAGAATCAGGGAGAGCTACTTCAGTCCTGCCCAGAACAGCTATGATTTGCAAGGTATAATTTTTTAGAACAGGATAGCTCTTGTGAACATTGTGTATCTTTAACTAGATCTGGTTGGGATTTAGCATACAAATAAGATTCCTAGTTAGCTGAAAATACAAATCTTTCACTTGACTGGAGCTGTAGCACAGCAGTTGCTCCAGCATATCAAGATGTTATTAAAGAGACACTTGGACTCGCAGAGGAATTTCAAAAGGATTATACTAACTAAGTGCACAGCAGTTGCTAAAATAAAAGCTGGCGTTCAGATCATATTAACTAGAAACCAATATTCCCGAAAATGTTATGTAAGTAATTACATATATTAGGTTGCCATATGTCCACGTGTGTGTGTGCTGTGTCCAAGACAGCAAACGTCAAATACACAGAGTGATCCCCTCCCGTCGAGTGAATGGTAAAATTGCTCTCATGCTATTTCAGAGGACGAGCATGTTCCTGTGGATGAGACACAGTCAGCAAATGCAGTGATGGAGATGGACGTGTCAGTGGGATTACCATAATGCAGAGTATTAATGTGGCACCAGGCAATGCTGCTGCACCCGCGTGTCTAACAGTGTCTCCATTCCAGATCCTTTTTGGAAAGGTTTACAGCCCATTTACTGCACACTAAGATTAAACTCGTGATTGAATGAATTACAGTCAGGCCCTGAGATAAAATTACACTCCATGGATAATCATAGCTTGTGCTAACCTTTATTGGGTGCAGGGGGAAACACAGTGAGAGAGGATGAGGAAACGCCCGAGGTACTGAAAGACTGAGGCAGAGATGCATTAATAGTAAGAGCAGTTGTTCTCTGGGTACCAAAGCCCCTGAGCTGGAGGAGAGGCACAGGGATCAGAATGAAGCACCTGCAATCCAAGGGGAGATCGTCAGTGACTTCCCTGCCCCTCGACTTCAACACTCACAAGGCTCTGGGGCTGGATGGATCCACCCAAGGGGACCGAGGGACCTGGTGGAAGTGCTCACTGAGCCACTTTCCATCATTTATCAGCAGTTTCACCAGAGGAGGCTTAGATTGGACATTTGTAAAAAGTTCTTCATGGAAAGGAATGTCAAGCACTGGAAAAGCTGCCCAGGGCAGTGGTGGAGTCACCATCCCTGGAGGGATTTAGAAGATGTGTAGATGTGGCACTTGGGGACACGGGCTGTGGGGGGCTTAGTGCTGGCTCAGTGGTTGGACTTGATGGTCCTAGAGGTCTTTTCCAACCTAAACCATTCTATGATCTGATTTACCAGTTAGTGTTACTCTAGCTATAGAAGAGACTTTTAAAAGGTAGTCAGGAAAAGCTTCTAAAAATACAGACGTGGAAAGTCTTGCATAGGCAATATGATCGTGAGCTGCTGCTTTAGACTTAAAAATTTTCATCAAAGTCAAAATCTTCTAGCTAGTATATTAGAGATACTACTAATATCCTTGCTGCTTATCATTGTCATGCTCTGATCATTGTGGAGTTTTACTATTATGCAGAAACATTTCTTTAAAGGTTTAAAAGCAAACAAAAAAACCCCCAAACCACTTTTTGTTTGTTTGTTTGTTTAAAAAGAAACATTTACTCCCTATATACAGTCAGTAAATGAAAATGGTTGAGTGCCCTTCTTATGTAAATAGTTTGAATTCTGTAGGTTTTTCAATGAAAGTTATGTCTAAATTTTACTGGGAAAGAGATTGATCAGAAGTTTAGAACTTTTGGTTTTATTTTTTTATACTCTTGCCAGTTTTCTGTTTACCTTTTCTTTGTTTATGAGAATATAAGATTCAATGACAGAAAAATTTAGAAATATACTGCAGTCTGGGTGTTTTGGGGAAGATTCTATGACTTTGTGTGTCATGCTCAACTTAAAAAGAAGAGAAAAACCCTGTAATATATTTTTATTCTGTTCATACACTGATTAGTACTTCCATGAATCCAGGTGAACTAAAGTTCAGTGCAAATATCTTAATAAAAGGACTGGTGTGAACTGTGTTCCACTCCATTTTTATGACAGGATAATAAATAGGAACTCACTGGAGTAAGCTCAGGATTGTATTTCGTTAGGCAGTTGGTAACAAAGCAATGGCATTATTTTCTTTAAAATCTCTATGGTTATCTTAGACATTCTTGAAGATCCTTACTTGGTTTTTACTTTTTGGAGTCCTATATTTACAGGTTTATTTGAATGCCTAGTATATCTACTGTATATTACAAATGGGTTACAAGATTTCAGTTTTCAAAGATGGCAATAGGGAATGTTTAAGATCAGCCCATTCTATAATTCTGCCTATTCTTCAGAACTGTTTCCCCTGTCCTTTGCTTCCCCTTCTCACTTGCATCCTTTTAACTGTCCTCCCTCCAAATGATCTTTTCATCTCCCCTCCTTGTGCCCAGACCCCATCCTTCTCCTCTTGAGTGTTTGATTTACTTGACCAAAGCACTCTGTTCCACTTCTCCTGGTTGTCAGAAATAAGAAATCTTCTTTGCTGATATTACAGCCATGACATTCCCCTCTGAGGTTCCTGAAAAAATCTGGTCGTTTGCATTGGCTGTTGTTCATCTGCTGTGCTCAGATTTGGCAGAGTCCTCTCACAGAATTAGGAGCCTCTGAGAATTTGGGTTTGGCCTGAATTAGCATGGGTAATGTACAGAAAATCGGAGAGATCTCTAATTTGATGCAGACTTCTGGACATTAACTTGTGCTCAGCATCACAAAAGCGTGCCCAGGGCCAACTCTTGCTGTGTCTTTTATGGCTTCAAGGGCTGTGACACGACCAAATCTTCTCTTTGGTTTTCTTTGGAGAGAGCAGAGAAGTGGAAGTTTGTGCAAGAGAGAGGCCACAGGAGCCTGACTCTCCCCTTGGGAGCAGGGTTAGGACATCTTTGGGGGATCCTGATGTACAGGATCCTTTCTGCAATTCCAGTCATTTCTCCTGCTGAGGAGGCAGGTTATGAACTGGGGGTCTGTACTGCCAGAGCAGACAGGAGATGGCAGGAGCAGAAAGTGGGGGCAAGGTCAGGATTTGTCAGTAATGTCAATGACATTTTTCCCTTGGTCCTACCTAGAACTTACTTTTGCTTAGTACAAATGAGTACATTCTCTCATTAATTATTCCTTATAAATTTTAATTGTTTTTTTTACACGGTCAGTGGATCATATTTAGTCCTTTGTAATAGTTTTGCATAAAATGCAAATGTTCTATGATGTAGAAGCACAGTGGAGACTCAAGCATCAGAGTGTGGTGTTTGGGTAACTCAAAATCCAACTTTGCTTCATTATGTGCCCATTCACTGAAGTTCTCATATCATACAGCTCATGAATAGGATTAATTTTTATTGCAACTTTCATACCCAGTCATCTTGCACAAAGACACCTAAGAAATATTGCTGGGAGAAAAGCTGTCCTACTTAACATAATGTATTCCAAATGCTTCGCTTGGCCTGCAGGTGCTCCTCCAGTATTATCATTAATTACAACAGTAATTACCCTACTTGTGGACAGTATAAAACTTTGAATGTTTAGCGAGGTCCTTCCAATTTTTTGAATGCTTCAGTTTAATCTTCTTTATTTACAGAACACTCCAAACAAAACAATGTCCAGGACCTGAAGAGAAAAAGCACTGAACAGCCCTGCAAACACTGCAAGGTCCCCTCCCTCCACTGAGGCAGCTCACTGCTCACCTGCTCTCCTATGGCAGTAAAGGGAAAAGAAGAGAGAGACACTCTAACAAAGCATCATCTTTATTTCAATTCCAGTTTTCCCCACCAATAGGTTTTAGTAAATCAGTATTTAAACTGAAAGATAGATTTAATATGGGAAAAAAAGGACTTTTATAATCAAAGAGTTTTCTTTTAATTGCTTCTTCAGAAATACATTTTGATAATAGCAACTGCTCATTACAATACAAACCAGAAAAAGCATTTATTTACTGTGGCATGGGAAGTACTGCCAGTTCCACATGCTCTACATAGTTTCTTTAAAATTTTGACGTTCTTTAGGCCTCAACAAAAACCAAAGCTCCTCTTCCAGGTTTGGTAGCAAACAGACTGTTATTCTCCACTGCTAACCTTTGGCCATCCGTTTGGTAATAAGCTTTTTTTACGTTTTTTAGGAAAGTGTTCAGCTTGTCAGTAGGCACCATTGACACAGTGCAGCCACCCCATCCAGCTCCAGTCAGACGTGACCCAATGGCCCCAAATTGCCTAAAACAAAATAACAGGGAAAAAATCATGTAAAATAAACCAAAAAGGGGTACTTTTTCATATATAAAATTTGTATAGAAAACTCAGATGTGTTTTGAGTATTCCCATGTCATCTGATTTTTCTGACGTTCACTTGCTTGTCTGTAACACTACAGCAATTTGCAGTTACCCTTTTGGGCCAAAGAAAAGTGCTGACGCTTGAAACTGCAATATAGTCATTTCTGTCAGTTCCAAAAGGCCCCCTGTTTTGTAATGCTTCAGCATCAGCTGTTTTTAGGATCACAGTGCAGCTGAGATGAAGAAAGCAGGAGAAGAAAGGAATTGTGTTAGCAACATTCATAAGACATCAGAAGTGAAAACAGAAATACATGACAAAAATAACAAAAGAGGGTTCATAAACTAATTGCACAGGATGTAGGCATGCAAGCCATTTTCTAATGTGGCAAAGACAAATAGCTCTATTCTTCCAGGACCGATCTAAACCATGCTGAAGATTCACAGGCTTCTGCAGGACTGCTGAGCGTGCCAGTCCAGAAAAGGAGAGTTCAGGGACTCTCAAAAAGTCAGAGTCACTGCACTCTGTATAAATAAACTCACATAAACTTCTGTTTATGCTGAATGGACAGAGTTGGGTATCCCTCTTTACAGGAACCTCATGAACTTAAGACTGACAGCAGTAAAGGTGAAGTAAGAATGTAGCCCCAAAAGAAAAAAAACGCTCTTAATGAGGAGTGTGAACAGAAAGAACAATGACAAATAAATGACATCCAAAATATAAACCATTCCCAGCCTCACGATACTGGCCTGCTAGAAATGTCCTAGAGCAAATCCCATGCTGTGAGACTCAGATGCCATCTCATTAGAATTTAGAATTGCTTACCTGTGTTCCTGATCTTTACTTAGACTCAGAAAAAGTAGGGAAATACCATGTAATAAGTTACTTTGGTGCTTTTCTAACCTAATGAGAACAGAACCAGTCAGATTTAGAAAACTCATCAGAAATCTTGTTCTTGTGGGAGATCTAATCTGATTTACAAACAAATCCTTTTGATGTGTTTCCAATAGCCATGCACAGAGAGATTCACCAGCCCTAGAATATGTTGGAGGGAGAGACAACATCATGTGAATAGCACTGGAAAATGACAGCTCATTCTGAGTGGGCTGTTGTAATTTTTCATGTGTGCATTTTATGTTAAATCAATCTGGTGTAGTGCTGGGTTAGTAGAGGTTTAGGTCATATTTCAAGCAAGTACTTGCATATGTGTTTGATTCTAAACACACATCTCTTCTTGAACAGAAACACTTTCTTCAGTGTGCCTGTGTGGTGCCACCCTTCATATTGACTCGATTTTATGTTCATTCTGCATTTCCTGTTGGTGTTTTATTTTACTTATTGCTATTCCTGTAAGCCACTCATTCTCTGATGCAATTTTGGTAGTTTCTAGTCCATGGAGCAACCTCCTAAAACAAGCAGGATCCAATCCAGTCTCCGTTGCAATGAATAAGGAAATTCCCATCGACTTTATAAGGCCCAATCCACTTTTCAGAGTCTGATAAATCAACTGTCTGTACTCATTTGGTCTGTTACCTCAGTCAGAACTTCGTATTTCAGATGGTGTCTGGCTTTTATTTTGGTAGGCAACTGAAATCCCTTCAGAATTGTTCTAAACCTTTTATTGATTTCATAATTCTCTGTGGTCATGCTCATGCCTCATTTTTACTGAGTCATTTTCAAATACTTAGTTGAAATAAAGCATAAAGGAGACAGAAAATATGCCTATTGCAGAGCTGAAGTCACTGTGTTTCAAAATACTGTGGCTTAACAGTGTTGAATGTGGTGATAGCAGCCACTTGGGGCTTGCTGCTGAGGAACCTGATGGGCAGTGTGCAGCACCTGAAAACTGGGAACCTGATGTTACACCAGTTCTGGAGTGAGCACCCAATTCCCTGTCTGCAGGAGATGTGCTGCCTGGGAGGTGTCTCGGTCAAACACAAGGAAATTGTCTTTGAACAGGTCTGAAACTGTCTCATTAAAGTCTGAATCAGTTCAATACTAAGCTGGACCCCTCTGTAAAGTGGGATTCCTGGCCAGACACTCTTCTTGTGCACTGGCATCTCGATGGGTTTTTGAAGAGAAGTCTGAGCAGACAATCTTGTGGATGGGGAGGTGTGGGTTTCATGTGGGGGAAGGCCCTGTGTGCTGCTGGGCTGGGCTGCAGCAGCAGCACACGGAGTGCAGGGAGAGATGGAGCACACAAGGAGAACGTGCCTGGAGTCCAGGGCTGGGGGCACTCAGAGCAAGAGAATGAAACTGAGTTATGTGCCACACTCAGGACTGAGAGATTTCAACAGTACCTAACTTACTCAGGAGCTCACATCCCATCTTTTGTCCCTTAATTGTTTAGTAAGTCAGCTGTGTTACCTGCTTTAAAAGACTAACAAGGTAGACCAGCAGCTAACTGCATGAGGTAGGTTACAGAAAGTACAAGTCTTCTGTCTTTGCAAAAGGAAAAAAAACAACTGACCAACTCGTGGTTACAGTTTTCAGCACTACAAACCACAGCAAGTATGGATCCCTTTCTTTCTTGGCAGAGGTTATACAGTAAAACATAAAGATCTAGGCAAAACAGAAAACATCTGGATATGCAGATTATTCTTCACAGTTTAAACCTTGTAAGGAGAGAGCAGCAGTAGACTCAGGCAATTCTGTGGAATGTATTTTTGGAAAGGCTTTTGAAAGTTACAGGGCAGCTGTATATCATCGTAAGTAAAGAATGTAATTTATGTAGTTCCCGGCCATTTCTATAATCACATCAGCCAAGCCTTCCTAGAGTGACTAGTGATTTTATGTCCTTTAGGTTTTTTAATGTACAACTTGAGAAAAGTTATGATTTTTTTCCAAAAATTAGATGCTGGCTTAAGCTGCATTCATCCGGAATAGCTATACACTTTCAGAAATCTAATTACTGAATCAGAAAAAGATTTAATACCAAACTTCTAGAGAAGAAAGATGCATTTCTTAGGAAATACTCTTGATGGGACAAGATTGAAAAGAATAATGAACAAACAATTTACTTTTTTCTGTGCAAAGAATACAATTAAAAAACCCAGATTAAATAATTTTGATATATAAATGTGAAATCATTTCACGTGAATGACACTCCACTGTGGTACTTAGCTCTGCCCATCATATTCTGTGGGCTCTTCTGCTAGTAAGTCAGAAATCTGATGTCATGTGGGCACACACATCACTTTTTTTCCTTTACTATTTATATTTTGCTCCCTAGAACTGAAATGCTCTGATGAATTTTAATTTATTTTAGAAAAATCCTAACTGCTGCTTTCCTTTTGGTGCTGTGGCTGTGCTCCTGCCCGCCAGCCAGTGTCCCCCTGCCTGAGCTGGCTGGAGCTGTGTCACCAGGGCAGCACAGAGCTCAGCACAAGAGGGGAGCACCATTTCCACTCCCCTGCTGAGTTCCTGCTGCAGATCTGGGCTGTCTCTGCCATCCTCTCTGCTTTACTGGAACGTGGCACAGGTAACTCCACGCTGCAGAGCACATCTGGCAGTTTGTACTTGCCTGTTCTCCCCTGCACAGGGCAGGAGTTTCCTCCCAGCTTTTCTGAGAACAGGCCCTGTCAGAATGGGCTCCTCAGGCCTGTAAGTGCAGTCACTGACAGAGGGCACTGCCTGAGGCACCAGCTCTGGGCAGTTGTACCTAAAAGCAAAGCAGATGTTACATTTTAAGGCTCTTGCCCTGTCAGTGGTGTCTCAGAACAGGCACTGCTGATGCCTTGCACGGGATCAAGGCTTTGTTGCCGAGATTTTTGGTGATTCAGTAGAGCTCAGTTTCTGTCTTCAGCTGCCCCTGAGATAGTTCTCCCCTCTCACACACAGGTCAGTGGTTCCCTTTGAGCAGCTGGGATAACTCTGGTGAACTGCCCTGCTGAGTGACTGTCACAGCTTATTGAGTGATGTGATCACTGTGTGATACAATAAACTGAACACAGCCTGTGAGCTACACCCTGCATTGGCTCCCAAGAGAAGAATCAAAACTTTCTGCCCCATGGCTATCAGTCTGTCCAGTGGCTATCAGGCTGCTTTGTGTTTTAGCACAAAACAGCACATGTATCCCATATGCAAAATAATCTGTCAATGTCCAGAAGTCTTCTGCTCAGATTTTAAGTTTGTGGCTTTCTGCCTCGGAGGCCATTCCATCTTGTCTGCAAAAGAAATCAGACTCACCTAAATAATCATCTGGTTTGTACTCTATTGATTTACAAACCTGATAAATGGGTACTGAAACTTAGAAAGTCCGTGAGTACAGAAGTAAAATAACATACGGTAATTGTATGCTCGTAAAATGCATATTTTCATTCTAAGCCAGACTAATTTCTCAGTTAATTTTAAAAAAAGAAAGCTGATAAAGGTGCTAAGGTATTAATTACTGGATTTTTTCAAACTTCAAATTGAAACAGTTTATTTTCTTCAAGACTGGAAAGATGTAGAGAGAAGATGGAATATCTGCCTCCTAAAGACAATGAAACAACATTTCTTGACCTCAGGCCTGCAAACACTTGTGTCACTCTCCATTTCCCTTCTGGCAGGGCAGTAATGCTCTGGCTGAGGGCACAGTTTCCCCAAACTAAGCACACCCTTCTCCAAGGAGAAGTAGGAACTATTAGGGGCAGAATCAGGAAGGTGGCATCACCAGGAGCCATTATGGGACTGTGGGAAGTGGCTGGGGCAGAGGCAGGGATGGAGTAGAGGTGGGACAGCCCAGGCAGGCAACTCTTTATTTCCCCCAGCCACTGTTAAAATGATCACCAACCACTGAATTCCTTCTATAGGCACTAAATTTAGATAAAATTTAGCATCATGTGTCTTTCCCATGATTAAATGTACCAGAAAAATAGAAGTTAAGAAGGACTGAAATGTGTACATTGTTCCATGCTGACCCTGTGGTAGGGATGAAATGCTATGCAGGATGTGAGTACCAAGTGCTTGTTTTTACTTTGTGTATTAACAAATGATTGTACCAGATCTTGTCCCCTGCAGATGAGTCATGGAAACAACAGTCTGATAGCACAACAGCCTGCGTGGAGAAGAGAAGGGACAAAATGGCACTCAGGGAATGTGCTTTGGAATTGTTTCCTCGTGACCCAACTGAGTTAGGAAGGGATCCCAGCTGAAAGAATAATGCTGGGGCAGAGATGGAGACTTAATTAAATGTGGAAAGCTCAGACAGCACAGAGAGAAGCAAAGTGTCAGCCCCTGTACCTGTTTACACACTCATTTTTTAAACAGAGAAATGCTGTCCAACCTATCTGATACTCTGGACAACTTAGTTTTTAAATAGAGAAATGCAAATAGCATTTCACTATATTTCATTATAATTGCACGACAACCTAAGATTGTAGAATAGCTTGCTTATGCCCTGGAACTCCTGTGGCAGCAGTACTGAAATGGTTAAGAAACATGAAAAAGGTAGATTTAGGTTAGATATTGGAAAGAAATTCATTCCTATGAGAGTGGTGAGGCACTGGAATAGGTTGCCCAGAGAAACTGTGGATGTCCCACCCCTGGAAGTGTTCAAGGCCAGGCTGGATGGGGCTCTGAGCAACCTGGCCTGGTGGAAGGTGTCCCTGCCCATGGCAGGGGAGGGGGAATATGATGATCTTTAAGGTCGCTTGCAACCCAAATCATTCTATGATGCTATAATTCTAAAAAGTACAGAAAAAGTAACTGTTCAGATAGAACAAGTAAGATTATGTTTTAAGAGAACCACTTATGACTTCTTCTACAAGTTACCAAAGAGTAGCCAACAGTCTCACGTACCACTTGTGACGATGAGTCAGTCCAAAAGCAAAATCTGTAATAAAGCCATAAACCGTAGCTTTCATCTGAAAGTATTACACAGATGTCAGCAGGGAAACAATTGACCATGTAATGTCCCTGCAGGAGATTAATTTTGTAATAAGGACAAGACTACTTTCATTTTAAGATTGCAATAGCCAAGGATGTCATGTTTTCTCCTCAATTGGAGCCGTGTTCTGCACAGCCGGTTCCTCTCCCTGTGGTCAGAACTTACAGGCAGATGTCCACCAGGCGATCCAGCTCAGGGCAGCTGCACTCGAACATCTCCCTGCAGCTGATGTGGCTCTGCCTCATTAGTTCTCCCAGCAGCTGCAGTGCGTTGGCAGGTGCTTCGCTGCAGATCTTCTGAAATTCCAGCACTCTGGCAGCCTCGCTGTACACGTGCTTTGCACGCTGGTATAACTTAAAGGTGGAAACTACACAGAAAGAAAACTGTGGTATTATTCACTACAAAAGGAACATACAAAAACGTAGCAGAATTGTGGTTTCTTAGCAATCCATCTTTTATATGAGAACTCTCTAGGATAAAAGTCTTCTGCACAAGTTCACCGACATCTTCTTTAAAAGCCCTTATAAAAAATAATGTTTAGAGTTTATCAAAGTGCAATGTACACATCTTTTTTCATTTTGGCAGCTTCGTGACCATGCTCTGTTTATTTGCTGTGCCACTGAATAGGCTCAGTCTCTCTTGCTCTGCAGAGGCAAGGCAGAAGTGCAAGGGTTGGCAGCGACAGCATTAGGGCATTACTCTAAAGCTTTCAGGTTTTCAAATAGCAGCAGAACAGAGGCAGAAAAACACCTGGAGAGTCCCCAGTGCCCTGCAGGCAGCTGTCAGCCAGCACCTGCTGGCCCAGGGCCTTGTCTGTGGCTGCTCCAGGCCAAATCTGCATCAATTATGGAACTGTGCAGATGGACCTTTGCTTGAAAAAACAGAACCACCAAACCACAAAAACCACCACCCACTTTTTTTCTTTTTTTTTCTTTTCTCAACAATGCAGGCTCACTGTGACTGCAAATAATACTGGAATAAAGGTACAGTGAAGAGAGCAGGTGCTTTCACTTTGGTTTTCAGGGGTTATTTTTGGTATAGGTTCCTTGCCAAAGCATTAGTGCTGTGTGTGTGGATGTGAAGAGATGCCAAGCCCAGACAGGTACTGATTAGTACTGACCTACCAAGATCAAAGACTAGTGCAAGGATTTGGGCTAAACTTTTTCTATTGTGCCATAAAAAAGCAACTCCCCTGGGAATGGTCAGGGGGGTGTCCCAACCTGTGTGGCCATCAGGGTAGAGACCTCCATCAAGCCTGAATAATGGGGCATAAAAAGGAAGGACATGGCTGTGGTTAAGGACTCCACAAGCCACCCATATTTACAGGAAGGTTTGGTTTGCAACTAATATCTGAGACTTGATCTGCTGTTCCCAAGCTTGTGCTTAGTTCATTGTTTTCCTCTCCCAATATAGTTCTGTTTGCTTTAATACCATGGCTACTATTTAGGAAGTATTGTTCACCAGAAGCATGCATGACATTATTTAATTTATGACTAAATTCGTTTGCTTGAGCTGTTTGGGTGGTAAATATTAATGGACTTTAACCTCTATATGGAGCACCTACTGCATTACATTTCCTTATTTTAGCACAGCAAAGCCTTGTTAGAGCACTTCAGAACATCCTTCATCTTCTTTCTACATGTAAATTCTCCTTCAGAGTGAGGTTTCTCTCTCAATTCAACTCCTGATTTCTCTTGCTTTCTAAAATGGCTGATAAAACACTCAAATAAAAGTAAAAGGAGAAGCAAGACCAGCCCTGTATTTAAAATAGAACTTGCTGTCTGACCCAGACCCACAAGTAGGGTTCCTACTTGGCTGTTCTGTGGAGACTGCCAAGTTCTGGAACCCCTTCTGACACTTTCAGCAATCTACATTTGCAAATATATGTAGAAATCTTCCTTGAAAGCCTGGAAATAAAATTAGGTCCAGTATGAAGTCTCTCGTATTGTACACTCCAGGCAGCAACCCTTACAGACTAAAACTTCATCAGCACCTCTATAATGCCTTTTTATTTCTCCAGAGTATTTCACAATTGTAGATGCTGAAAATAGTGCTGAGACACAAGTAGTCTAAAATGAGACAGAAACATTTAACATAGCAATGTTCTGCTACTGCTGATACTGCTTCTGCTCCTATTTATTTTGTAATTCAATACAGCGTGCTACTGAGAAATCCTGTGCTGTTAAGTCTTGTGAACAGGCCTTCTGAAAGCATTTCAAACTAGGACAGAAAGGAGAAAATTGAGTGCCCCCCAGAACCACGCACTTGAGAATATCACACAGGAAGAGCATATTTTGGTTTCTGATTTTGTTGCTGCTGGAGTTGGCTGAACTGTGTTTTGCAAAGCAAGGCCTCAGTATTTTTGAACGCTGAAGAAAGGCCTATTTTTAAGGATGGTTTCTCTTTAAATATTCTTTTCTTATGAGGCATTGTTTTAGAGCAAGGAGATTTCTAAATGTGCATTCGTTTAGGGAATATCTAAAGTTGCGTGAGAGATTGCCATAGCTCACACTCTCTTGTAAATCACCATCGAACAGTAGTAACCCAAAGAATGAACTGAAAACATGTCTGGTTTCAATTGTCGGGCCACAGACTTGCCAAAGGCTGTGATTGATTCAGAGACCACCCTTTGGTAGAGCAATGCTCTACTGGCCAGATTACCTTAAAACCTCTGGGCTCGCCTTGTGCTCATCCCGCAGGAGCTGGCACCGGACCGGGCGCTGGGCCCTGGCTGCCAGCCCGGGGACCTGGGCTGTGCCCTGGGCAGTGCTGGCTCCCAGGAGAGCCTCTGGGTGCAGGGGGAATTTGCTACCTTGCCTCAGCCTCCTCAGGCTGGGAGCACGCTCCTGCCAGGCAGCAGAGAGCTCTGTGTGTTATTTGCAGGCTCCTTTGCGGATGTTTACCCAATTAGTGTCGGTTAAAGGCTGGCATCCTGACATCAGCTATTGGTCTGTTATGGGCAGCGTTTTATTTCCAAAAAACTATGTTTGTGTTTAAAAATTTTTGTTATAGCTTGCTTTTCTTCTCAGGCAGTTTTCTTCTCAGGCAAAATTATCTTCAGGACAGCAAACGGCTCGGAACTCTCTAAGTCTTACTCTACAATAATGCAATGATTCATGTATTTTCAGCTTTCAACACCAAATGCCTCTGATAATACAGAAACCTTCTTCCATCTCTTCTGTTTGGATGGGTAGCCCAAACAAACCCTCTCTACCTAACTGAAGATGGAGTACCGATGATATTTCCAAAAGTTAGATCTATATTGGAATCTGTTGGGTACATCACAGCTTGTATATTGGCTCCACCGATTTCCTAAGCCATACTCTGTCACAGTTAAAAGGAACAAAACCAGACGGCCCACACCTGATTAGTTTATATCCGAGCCAAGGCTGGAGTGCTCTGAAAGAGGAAAAGCTGAAGCCCTCAAAGAAACCCCCTGCAGGGTTGCACAGAACTGGGTTAAATGGTCTCACCCTCTGTGGTGCTCAGAGGAGACCAGAAAAAGCAGAGTTTAGGGAACTAATGCCAGATTCTTAAATCTGTGGATCCTTAAATCTACTATAATGTATGGAAGTTAGGTAATTAATTAGACTGAAAATATAAATATACTTTCCTAATCCACAAAACTATAATAAAGGCCTGGTTTCTCCCACTTCAACTTACTTCTGAGTTCTCTGAGCTTTGCTCCTGCAGAGGATTTCTGCCGGGGCACCCATGAACAGGTAGGTTCAAACCATTTACAAACCACCAAACGCCGTTGAAAGAATGGTGCCATTTTCCAGGGCACTAATAGATTGCACTGCAGCAAGAAGCTTCCAAGTTGCTGAGACCCAGCAGACTAATGTTAATGAAAACTTGTCCAAAATCCATATAAAATCTCTAAACAAACAAAAATCTGGGCTATCAGTCCCAAATAATTGTGGGTTAACTAAGTATAACAGAAACGTTTACTGTAGATTTTCAACTGTATGGTCATATTTTTAATTTCAGCTTTACAAAAATTGTGCAAACCTGTCCACTCCATTGAAAGGAATTTTTTTTTTCCTGTATAAGTAAACGTTGTGGCTTCTCAGCAACTCATATTATTTGTTACAACTTCAAGTTCAGCAGATTCCTTTCTTTAGAGGCTTCCTGTACAATTCTATCTGACCTTTAGCTAAAGACCAAGCTCTCCAGGCTATATATTTTTTTCTAGTTGCTTTGGCAGCTTCTAAAGATACATTTCACTGTAGATTAATGAGCTACACATGGCTGATGGGACTGTTAGAAATTCACAACCGGAAAAGCTCAGGGACGCGCACTCGTGTCGGGGACAGTTTCTAGCACCATCACTCCCGTGGAACAGTGCCCTTCTCTGTTAGGCATCCTGCTGATTGAACATGATGAGGGTGAAGGTTTCTGCCTCATCATGTATATGAGAAAATGCTGCCAGATGGCTTTAATTTGAGCCAGATTGTGAACCCCCTACTTGAAGTGGGGAGCAGTTATTCTACTGGGACTGCTCAAGTAACTGTTTGCAATCTGGCTTTCTGAAAATAAACCAGGGGACGAGTCATCACTGGATTCGGTGACACATTTAGCAGACACCTGTTTTGAGATTATGGTAACTACTGGTTTAAAGAGATTTTTCCTCCAGGGGAGTGATGGCTTTAACAAGGCTTTTGCAACTAACCTAGACTGTTCAGTGCCTGTGCCTACCTGTGGCACACCCCAAAAGCCTCCATCCTCCAGGTATGGGATCTGCCTGGAGCTGCCACATCTCTGTTTCTGTGGTACGTCCCAAAATTTCTTCATGACATGGGTCAGGGTGAGGCTGAACTAGGCACCCAGACCCTTACACTGGAAAGTGCTCTCAGGTCTGTCACTTTGGAGGTGTAACTCTGGTCACACAGGGCACCCACTGATGCCCGGAGAGAGCTTTTTGTACCCCAGAGCCCCTCACCTGCACCTGTCAGTGCAGGGAGTGGGGAGGCTGTTCCTGCACTGAGTCACCATCAACGCCCATGAACGGCTGCTCAAGTGCCACTGGTGGAATTTGCAGCACAGATTTAGAATCCTCTTTCCAGGGGACAAACAGGAGTTAAGCAGCCAAATCCACACAGCAAATGGATGCCTGCTCCTCCCAGGGTGATTTCATTCCCAGGCTTAAATGTCAGAATTCGATTAAAATTTTATACATGAAAAGGAAAAATGGGTTTAAAAAATACCTCATTTAAGAAGAAAAAATATTTCATGGTTAAAGGAATACACTGTTTTACAGGAGAATATCCTTTTGTGGTGAAGCTTATAAATACTTAATGTCCCACAATCACCACACATTACATGTTCTGTGAAGCACTCGAGTCCAAGCCAAAATTATGGCACAATGCACCTTAGAAAGTAATAAATATTATTTTTTTAGAGATGTTCAGAAGCCACAAGTGCAATCCATGTGTAAACATTTGCAAGGGAGCTTTAAACTCAGGATTTTGAGTTGGCCAAGGAACGACTGCGAGAAGTTTAGAGAGGCTTTATATGCCATCTGTACTTCTCCAAACGTGGGGAACGAATGGACTGTACAGGGGGAACTGCAGAAATCCTTGAATAATTGTAAAAGGGATGCAGAGTTGCTGTGAGCTTCCAGACCTGGCCTGGGACTTGACCCAAGCTGGTCCATGCCATGTTCCTTTGAGATTGGGAGTTTTTATCTGGTCATCCTTACATACTGATAAAACTTTATGTAAGTATATAGTCCTGTCACTGGAGGAGTAGAGGAGGGGAAGCTGGACTTAGGGATAAACCAGTATGTACAGAGCACTTTTAGATCCTTAACCATGAAACACAATGCCAGTACAAAATAGTATTTGTAATGATCTCTGGGCATGAAAAGATCCCCTAAATGTTATGGTTTGTTCTTCATGTTGAACAAAGAAATTCAATAACACTCTGCAATTCTCTGCAGAGGTTACTTATTTGACAGTATGTTTTCTCTCTCACACATGAAGAAGCCAGGCATTGTCATTAAAACAGAGTGGGAAAGTAGAGGGGAAGTAAGAAAAATGTTTTCTTCAAACAGCCCCTGGTGTTCCAAAGCCAACATAACACATAATTTGTGTAGTGTGTAACAAAACCAACAGAGTTAGATTCTTTCTGTGTCTGTCTTGTTTCTTCTGCATAAGTTTTACAGAAATCTGTTATTTAATTTTATATTGTACATCCAAAGAGGCTTTCAGCATAATCCTTTTTAATTGGTCTTATCAAATGAAATCACGGTCATGCAAGTTTAAGAGATTCTGTTCAGCAAACATCTGCAAATGGTATTCAGAGCTACAGTATAAAATTTCCTTTGAGTTTCTTCTACAGCTTTTATGTCTAAATTTTTCATCTAGACTTTTTGTTTTGAAAAAAAATCAAGATAACCTGTATAAACAACTCAATTCTGCAGAACTATAGAATTTTGTTTTATAAACCAGGTATAAGGAGTATAAACATCTCTAAGTTAATAGTCTTGCATTGCTTCATGAAGGGGAGAGTACAGGGACAGTGTAAGAGATTTACAACCCTGCAGTTTCCCATGAAAATGCTGCAGAGTGCAGGTATATGGTTCATGTATTCCTCATGTACAGACAGTACAAAGTTATCAAAACTCTTTCTATGGCTTAAAATATCTTATTCCATCCTGGTATCCTCTGGCAGTGTAATTAGACAATAAGATACCTCTGATACCACTGGGGTGCAAAACAGGTTAAAGATCCAGGACCTGCTCCTTGGTCAATATATAAAATTTACAATCACTCCAGATGGACGGATTATTTAAGTAAGTGTCAGTATAGATAGATATATTACAGATCTATATCCATCAAATGTATACATTCCTGAAAGTAGTCTTGGGAAGGACTGGCAAGGATGTAATTTGGCTCCAAAAGAATACAGATATTAAGGCTACAGAAGGGAAATAAGGAAGGATTCTACGTAGTTCTTACAGAAACATTCTGATCTCAATTGGAAACTTGTTATGAATGCAAATTATTTATTTCATAAATTCTCTAGTATTTGGTATTATTAGCAACCCTACTATATGCATCCAGGATACATTTAATGTGTGACAACACTCATGACTGAGTGATATAATCCTAATAATAATGAATGGGAAATACTTTAGATAGTGAATTGTTCATCTCCACCAACATCTTCCTAAAAGAAAAAGAAATATTAATAGTGACAGAAACTTTCTCAGGAGAGATCAAGACAACTTGCAGCCCAGTGCCTGTTTTAGGAAGTGATCATGTATTTATCAGTTAAAAACAGAAACACAAGCCCATCCATGCTAGTCTTGAACACGAGTTAAGTAATCTGCTATTTCCATAATTTTAGAAACAGTTCAGTCAAAATCAAAGTTTGCTCTATTTTAAGTTAAAAGTTAGAATGAAAATACCAATTGATGCTGGCATCAATTCTTTCACTTCCCAACCAAGATTCAGCCAAGTATTCTGGCAAGACTTCCACTTGCACTACTTACTAATGCATAAACCTTTTATATAATACCAACATTGTACAGTAAACCCCCAATTTCATACATGCTCACCATCTTGCATGTTTTGACTAAGGATCTGAGAGTGGAGCTCCTCCAGGCTAATTCCCAGGCATTTACAAATTTCCTCTGTGCTGTAAGGCTCAGGATGTAATACCTCCTCGACAATGGTCAGCATTTCCTCTAGGCTCACTCCTAGCTTGCTTTGCACATCATGGAGTCTCAACATTTTTTTCCACTCCAAGCCTTTTGACTTTGAGAGAAGCTAAAATTAAAAAAAAAGAAAACAGAAAATATTGTTCTTTTCTGTTTAAAATTATTAGTTGTCTGTAGGTATCTTTAAGACCCATTTTCTCTTTTCACTTCTTAATTGGGAACCACCAGAACCTACTTTCTATCTGTACAGAGCAGTCAATAGTTATATTTATTATAAAAGGTCTGTGAATGACAGATATTCTTCCCTCAAATCAGATAGTGTCTGTAAAAGCCCTGCTGGCATTACTTGTGGGATATCAAATTAGTGGTTTATCCCCTTCCACGGACTTTGTTACTTCAAGCACTTATTAACCTTTTACAATCCCATCTGGACAACTGTTTATACAAGTGTTATGATGTCGTAACACTAAAAGTCCTTAAAAAGTCTATTTCCACACTATTAGTATTTGCTGTAACATTTCAGTTTGACATTTCCAATATCCTCCTGGAATTTTCTGATGAACATCTGAGGTTGTCATTAAAACCTTTTCTTGTAATAAAAATATGAAAGTGGTCATAAGATTTGTGGGGAGAATAACTTAACCTTTCTCAATCTCTGGAGTGTCAAGTAAATTTTAAGTACCTTATTTTAACATCCACTTTAAAGGAACTTTTGAGCCTTTAGAGGAATGGTAGAATGTTGGTCAGAATCGATTCCATTCCTACATGGCTGATGTGATATTCGTTGGTTGTAGCTGGATCTGCTTTGCCCACTCCTGGCAATGCTGCCATGCTTTGTGTATCTTTGTGATGTTTTGACAATTGACAATCGTTACTTCAACACACCAGAATCCTGAAAGGCAGAGTGTCCAACAGGCTTTTCTCTGGAAAGCTGCACTATGTGTTGGTGCTCCCACGTGTCTAATGGAAGTGGTAAAGCAGCTTTCCTCATAAGGGGATATACTTTGATGTTATGAATTATAGAAGAATAGTCAGTGGTTGTTGACATACCGCCTGTAATTTCAACAGATTACAAAGTAAAACAAAGATTAGCAGGTACACACCAATGTCACTTTACTGTGTTCATCAGCACATGGTGTATCTCCAGTGCTGCACCATTAAAATTCAGTTTAAAACTTCTAGATCAAGCTGTATGTTTGGAGTTTCAACCAGTGCAGCAAGAGCAGGGAATGAAATCCTTTTTCTATACAAATCAGTGTTCAAATCTCTCATCGAAAGGGCCAAGATTTCACCCAGTGTGTTTTATTCTTTTCAATAAGCACTGGTTTTGACTGAGATTGGTTTGAAATCGTTTACGTCTTGACTCAGCAAAGCCATTTAATTTCCTGGGTTAAAAAAGTAATGGGATTTCCATACATGTCTGAAAAGTATTTGCTTTGTTTTGTGCAAAGTTACAGGATGAAATTTAGGCAGATCTGCTGCCCAGCTATCTGGTTGAGATTCTCATTCTCCTCCAACAGTGCTTTTGCAGGGGCTCTTCCAGTTTTGCTTTATTGCAGTATCTAAAAATTAACTACTTTTGGTGCCATCTAGTGACTTGATGAGATTTATGTGAGGCTCAGCAGAGCAGAACAAACAAAATCCTAATCATGTAACGCTGCTGCCATTTCAAATACAATTTTATATGTTCAGTGGTAGAGAAAGAGGCAAAAGTGTTTAGTGCCTAATGCAGAAATCAGGGTGAGAGAATTTTTTTTGTAAAATACTAGTTAAGTGACTTCAGGCCTTCTTTTCAGAAGCTCTGAATACCTAAAACTCCACAGCCTTTATGTAATTGTATTTTAGCTTACTTACTGATAAGTTAGAATAAAACTTACTGCTTCATTTTACTTAAATATGTTGTATGTTGGTGCATGTTTATGACATGTTTTAGATCTGCTGCAAAGGTGCTAAATGAATGGAAATTATTTTCCTCATGCTTTGATCCCAATATTCAGCATCCCCTGTACTTTATTACAAGAAGTTAAACAGAATTCACAAACAACAATATTCTGTAAGGCAACAAAATTTTTTCTACTTCCCTTTTTAATAAATAATCCCCTGCAGAAATATGCCACATGCATTGTCACATCTGTTCCCATTTCTGTACTTCAAGGGAGATGCTGTGTTTCAGGCAAGCCGACTACACTGGGGTTTTACAGGTCAAATGTTCCAAATGGAAACCGACCCCGTTGGGCCAGCAGGCATGGCTTTGCTGGAAAGGTCTGTCCTGCTTATAGCAAAGTTTTGATTCTAACAGCACTGGGAAAAATATTATGGGCAAACAGAAATGGTTTTTGAAAACAGTCTAGCTGCAACAGCTCAAATTGTAATGGACATGGAACAGAAATGGGGGAAAAAATCCCATCTCTTTAATGTACAAAAAGTAATCCCAATACTGCTCCCACTGTTGGATATTTTCTTGATAATGTCTGACTAGATGGATTAAAGATGTGGACATCAAGCAGCTGGCTCTTAACTGCCAGGATATAGAATCTGGGTTTTATTGTTCTTTATTGTTCAACATAGGCACACTGGAGAACTGTAAGTAACTGAGAGGAAAACATCCTTGGTATATGATGGGACAAATATAAATAAAAGAAAGTCTGCCTAGGAGTGCATGCAGGAATAACTTCTACAGCAACATCACTCCCTTACCCATAACATTTCTGCAATGCCACCTGAGCATCCTGCCCAGGAGCTGCAGACACTGCAGCCCTGAGCTCGCTGAGGCCCAGGCTGAGGCAGGGGGAGCGCGGTGTCCCCGTGTCCCCCCCAGCCCATCCGAGCGGGGACCACGAGGGACAGCTCCACCCCCTTCGGAACCGCCAGTGCTCACAGAACTCCAGTGCCTGAAACACTCCGTGCCAGAGAGCACTCACAGGCTGCCACGAGCACTGGGGAAGGGAAAGGAAAAAGCAGAGGGAAGGGAAGGGAACAGAATCTAAGATAATTTGCCAGGGTGATCAAGAGCTCACTTGCTGTAGGACAGACTGATACCAGGATGTTCTGCACTAATGCCAGCAGGAATATGTCGTGTTGGCATCTTTACCTACACAGAGCTTTCTGCAAGAAGTATGAAATTCTAGAACTACCTAAAGCAGAAGAGGGGAAAAAAGTCTATCCTAAAGCACTTACAATGAGAATTTCTTTTAAAGTATTATTGCAAGGCCCAGCATGTTAGTTCATAGTTCCATTAGCTTAATGGTGCTTAAAAGACTTCCCTGTTTCCACTTACATACCTGCCCTCCTTCACCCCACTGTGACCTCTTCCTAAAGACAGTCTTTTCCTGGCTCAATGTATTTTTATAGTGTGTGCAGCTTTCCATCTGGGTAGCATATGTTTAAAAAGAGACAGGTGTATGTTGTTAGTCTCCTTACAATCAAGCATCTGCTAAAAGTACATTTTGAGAGATTGCATCATAGCTAACAGGAATGTAAAAAAAAAAAGATGTTTCCTTACTACCTCTTCAGTTTACTGCACAGGACTAATAATTCAAAGCAATTTAGAAAACTGTGATTCAATTCACAAAGTCTGGTATATGGAACAATAACCTCAAAAGCTCTCACAGTTTAATGCCCTCGTTGTACAGGGCCTTTCAGAATAGATTACCTGTGAAGGCTCTCTATTCCTTACGCAAAAAAAAAGAATTTCCAAAAGAAGCCCTTCCTTAAAAATGTGTGTTTTGTCAATTATCAATCCCAAATTAGAGATTTATCAGTTATAACAGAACTAACAAACAGACAGGTCCCTATCTTCATTTTCTTAATGGCTAAAGAATCTTCTTATTAAATTCAGTGACAACATTCACTGGTGCTATTTGTTTTACCGTGTCTTATATACAACTGAAATGCAACTATTTCTTCTATACTTGAGTTTAAAGCACATTTAAAAAATCATCCAAAGTTTAGCTTCCCTCCTCAAAAAATATCTCAGCACATTATTTTATAATACATTTTGTCAGTGTCTGATCATCTCTTTGACTATATTTTAGCACTAACTAAAAATTGTAATAAATTATTTTTTTCCAGAATCATGATGCCAACAGATGTTCAAAGTATTTTTGAATATTGATCCAATGTTCTGTGGCAGAGAGTTCCACACTGCATTCTTCAAAGCTTCCTTCTAGACTTCATGAGCCACATTGTGTTCTTTCACACAGCACCCTATGTTGGGTATAAATGCAGTGTATCTTTATGCTCCTCATCATTTACTCTTATCAAAGAAAAATGTACTGTCTTTCCATAAAAAAGTCAAATCAAACCCTACCTCTACATATTCCTGAACGTACAAAATCCAGAATTAAAGCAGAACTTAGATTTCCCCTGTTCAATTTCCATACATTTTAGAGATAATTTCAAGCTGTAAACTGGCAGTACAACCTAAATGTTGGGCTTTGACTCAAGCCTGTTTTTAAACTTTAGGCTGACATACATGCTGCTATTCAGCACTTCTAATATTACTTCCAGGCCTCCAACTACTAGCTTGGATGTCCTCTAAATCCTAGAAAATACACATCTATTGCCATATATACATATAAACATGTGGCCATACTGCTTGCTTTCCATTATTTGTCATTATTCAGCTTTAATTAGAAACAGTCTATCTTATTAACTGGGAATATTTTTTTCTGAAGAATAGACTTATTTCCTCTAACAAAATATAATACAAAATAAATTTAATAGAACTAAATCACATAATCTTCTATATAAGGACACAGTCCTTGCAGTTCCATTAAGATCAGCAGGAGTTCTCTTCCTGCAGATGGAAGTGTCTGGTTCTGGAAAGAAAAATTATACCAAGAGAAGCACCTAGCCAGGTGTTAAAGACACAATTGGTCAGAAGTGGAAAAAAGCACATATTTAGCTGAAGGTTTCATTAGGGTTTGACATAAGCCATGTGTTACCTTTGTAGCCAGCCGACACTCCATTACCCTAATATTGTAATGAGAAGTTGCTGCTTTATTCATTTCAACACAACTGTTAGCAATAACAAACGTTGCTCCACTTGGAAGTCTAACATCAGTTGCCCTCAGTGGACTGAACTCTATCAACTTGGCCTATTGAAAGAAAAATGAATGGTTAGTTTTAATTTACTACTAGCTAACAGTGCACTTAGTTCTATAAACCAAATGCAAATTTGCATGTTTTTTCTCTTGAAAATCCAGGGACAGTTAAGGAAAGAAAACTGACATGAAACAGCAAGAAAAGAGGTTTAACCTCATTGGTCAAGTTACACATACATTTCAAACCTTTCCCTGTAGCTGGATTTTAAAATGTTTCCATTAAGTCTTCGGGTTTTTTCAGCATTTCACAGAACCCCACCCAATCTATTTTTCTTGCCTGTTTAAGACAACAGTTTCACTTTGATGTGCAGAGAAGTACCAGGCCCGGCTGAAGCTAATGTGTGTGCCACTAGAAACAAAGGGCTTTGCATTCCCTGCCCCTTCATCAATGTCCATTTCCCCCTCACTCTTCGGATTTTGCACTACAGCAAGATTAGTTCACTGAGGTACAGTATGGTACCAGCATTTTAGGACTCATTTGAGACAGTGATCATGGTACATATAGACAACCAAACAAAGAAACTAAATAAAACTATATATAAGGATATAGTTAGTTTCCTCTGTTCTGACATAAGAGACTGCCTTGCCTCACACATGCTTACACAAGCTGTGTAAGATGTTCCCAGCATTTGTGACCTTTTCATGGAATAAGTTAGGCATCCATTAATTAAATAATTCAGGATGTAATGTAATCAAGCGATTAAATTCACATCTGGTTTTTCACTGGGATAAGTTGTAAATCATGTGCCCTGCTTTGGCTTCTTAGAATAGACTGTAACTGTGCAAGCAGGGATGTCTTACTGGTTTTGGCATTGTTCACCCCCAGAGAGTTCCTTGAGCAGCTCGAGTGCTAAATAAACAATGACAAATCTGCTTGTACATTATGTACAGCATGTGTGTTACTCCCTGCCATTGAGATTCTGGACCCCATCACAGAATTACTATCAAGACAGACAGACTTGCTTACATTTAAATATACCCTTTAAGATCTGCTACATTAGACCAGAATGTACCACTGGGCTGGTCTAGTGTCCTGATTCTGACAGTAGCCATAAATGGCTGTTTAGGGGGGATATAAAAATAGAACATATAAAAAGCAATCTTTTCTTAGGGTATATTTTTCCAGATTGCCATAAGAAAAGATTTCAAGGGTTGTACTTACACTGGAAGAAACATCTGCCTGTATGTTGTAGCTACATATAGGTTAATACTCTCTTAGTGTATCCACAAAGGTCTTTTTTAAAGCTTTTAAAAACTTCTGCCTTCCACAATGTACGGTATTTCTCCATTTAACAATGAATGTTTTGGAAAAAACCCCAAACTTCCTTGTTTGTTTTTTACAAGCTGCTTGCTAATGTCATTGTGTTTCTATTAGGTCTTCAGTTATGAAAAACACTGAATTCTCCATTTACCTTCTCTTTACTCGTTTAGGGAATTCACAAAGCTTCAAAGTATCACCCTCAAAGCTTGTTTTCCAAGCTGAAAAGTTTTAAATTATTCAGTCAATGCTCATATTAAAAAGAATAGCTTTGATAAACCTCAGTGTCCTTTACTGTGTTTGGTTTTTTTGAGATGGGAGGCTAGAGCTGCATTCAGCTGCACGTACACTGAAGCAAGAATATTTTCTTCTTTGTTCACAATTTCTTTTCTCATCTTTTTAAACATTTTCTTTGTCTTTTTGGTTACGACTGCTATAAATCAGAAAGGCTTCCACTCACATGATCATCTCTGTGTATGGCAGGAAAATATGCTGCTTCCTTCTTTCATTATTCATGTAGCTGTGTTTTTACTATTAACAGTATAAACGTGAAGGAAAGGAGTAGAGTAGGTACAGGTGATGTGAAACTGAAAATACATGTCTGAGGATAGCATTAAACATTTGGTGTAATTCTAAGAAACAGTTTTTCTCTGTGTAAGCTCATTGAAGACATGTCATTAAGGAACAGAAGCTGCAGAGATATAATGCCACAATCGTAAGGAAAGTAAAGGTTGTCATGAAACAATACATTAATTCCAATAAAAGTATTTTGACAGGCCTGAGGTATGAACAGCTGCAGTCCTGTGCACCTTCTGGGACAGTGGATGAACCTCACTGTAAATTCCACTGCAAGCACTCATGCATAACTTGGCAGGTCCTGTTTATCACAGCTAGTTCACCTTCTGTCACCACGTTTAAGACTGCTAAATGTCTTCTACATCAAAATCCAGCCACAGAATTGTCTGGAATTAGCAAAACTGGTGAAAAAAAAGTCTCCATTGTCTTTGTTACTGAACCTGGCAAAACTTCCTAGAACTGTTTGGTTATAAGAAGTTTCAAGAAAGCATTTTTGTAATAATTATCCCATTTGCACTGAATACAAGGCATGCCGACCATTCAGCTTTCATTATATGGGAAACATTCTAAGTTCAGCATGAATTGGCCACATAGTGGAACCTGGTGCTCTTCTAGAGTACATCTTTTCCCATTCCTCCTTGCTATTTCTGATTTTCCTCATCTTAACTCGTTCAAACTTGTCATACTCGATTGTACCCAAGTTTATAATTAAATTCCTGATTCATTTGTATACTAATGGTGCTTATACTGCTTACTAAGGTGTTCCAGTTTCTTGTCTTTCTGCTAGATACCAATGAAAGTATTTTTTACTTGCATAAATTAATATTAAATTGTTAGTTTAGATGACAAAGATCCACATACAGTTCCTTCTTCTGCCAGAAAAGAGATTGACTGGTCCATTCCTCCACCTTCTGTGCCAATATAACGTTCGCTCTTTGTGCAAATTTCTGCGAGTTCCACCTGAAAAAATATTAATATGTGAACCTTCAGCCACGGTTAAGGATGATACTTTCATTCTGTTTACATATTAATTAGTGGGGGAAAAAAATGAAACAATGACAGAGTTCTGAAACCATTATCTCTTACACATCAAATAGTGTAAGCTGGTATCAACCAGGATCCCATGTGGCCCCTTTTCCCTTTTGTTCTGAAGCAAAAAAGAACCAACTACTCAGCCTCCAGAGGACCCACCATAGCCAAATGCTTTTCAGAGTATTCTTGTTTAGACAATTAACTCTTGTTAAGTGTCCTCCCACCTTCCTTGTGCACTTCAAACCCTTCCATCCCAATACCCAACATTTTGTTGATTTAATTATTTGAATCCATCGACATGTCTATCTCAGTAGCTTAGTGAAAAATGGCAAGTTATTACTCCATATTGTTTTAATGTATTGACTCCATAATCAGAAATTACTCCAAAACTGTTTCTCACTGTAGATATTCAAGTCAGTGATGCTTGTCGTTTCTCCTTGATATACTGTACTCTGTTTATCTGAACAAATTCATAACTATATATGATGTGCATTCTTTTGTGACATTTTAGGCATATCTTTGTGCACTCTAATACCTGCAGGTCAGAGGATAGTATGGGAGGGTGGAATATCACTGTCATAACTGTCAAAAATAATAACTAACAGTAAAGCTTTCAGCTATCAGGCCAAGTCAAAACAAAACACAAGAGAAGCCTTGGAAGATGGTCAAAGAACACAGACGAGTCAAAAAGAAGTGGGTCAAAAGGAAAATATTTGTGTCCACCTATTATGACCCCTACCAGTTTGTTTTTCTGAGCACAAGGTAACCACAGGGAAGATGGAAAAAGAACTTTAGAAAAGCTACAGGCTGTTTTGCAGTCTGGTGGTAAAGTCAGATTCAGATTCCACGCTAAGGATGTAGCATTATGGGACTGAAACAAGCTAACCAAGGAGACGTTAGCCAGCACACAGCTGTAAAAGGCAGCAGACAGAGGCAGTAAATCACAGTGCTGAGAGAGGTATGTGCAGGGTGCCTGCCTGCTTGCTTGCTCATGCTCTGTAATGGCCCCACTGACACAGCTGTAAAATTGGTGCTTAGATGAATGTAATCAGCTGGGCTGTTTGCAAATGCACAAACAACCAATTTACTCATCTCACAATGCAGTTACGGCCAATAAGCCTTAGGCTGATAAGCAGAAGTTATCAAAGGAACATTAACAAGGTTACTCTAAAACTATGCAGAGTGGATCTCTTTGAATCAAACATGGTAAATGACCTCTTACTAGAAAAAGACCACTAATGAGAGAACATCGAAAGTACAATCAGCAAAAATACTCTCCTCTTCAGCACTGCATTTCCTTTGTGTATTTTAAAGATGGGCTGAAATAATATTCCTTTTATTTTTCTTGAGAAAGAACAGAAACTTCATGCATTTTGGTGCTCTTTCTTTTTAACAAAAACCATCTCCCAGGTTGATCAAAATTTGTTTTTCCTCCCTGTCCCATGTCCACTCAAGTTCCATTTCCACTTTGAACCTCAGATCTCTTAATCCCATCAATGAAAGTTTAACATCTACTTACTGTATCTCCCTGCTCCACTATGAGCCAAAAATAATTCTGAATGAAGTGCTAATGAATGTAATGATAATTTTTTTCCCATTTAATGCTAAAATACTCAGCAACAGCTCCACAGAAAATAACAAACCTCCACACACAGCAGTCTCTAGATGCTCCCTCCTTTCTCCATATGAAGGGGTCCTATTTACAAACAACTGTTGCTGGGGTGTGGGAATTCCTGCATGTTTCAGCCAGTTCTGCTGAACCTGCCTTTCGTCCCTCTGAGAACACAGCAATACCACATCCCTAATTTTTGCTGCCCCTGGCAGGAGCTTTCAGACTGGAGCTTATGAGAATTACTCACTGGACGAGAAGACCACGCTGGCAGACGGGTCATGCGCACTCAAGCAGGAACTGTGGCTGTGCAAACCTGGCCTGAAGTACAGCTCCTGAGGTACTCACAACATATATTCCATTCTTGGGCACAGCTGCCTGATGTATTACTTCATCTGCAACTGCCAGATAAAGCTTGGCAAAGTCAGGAATTATCCATTTCACTCTTCACTTAGTCTGGCTGCATCTTTATCTCCACATACACATCAGCTACCACTTGATTGCTTAAATTGTTTAGACTTTACGAGCCTGAGCTTATTAAATAAGTATCAGGAGAAGTCTTGCAGGGGAGGAATGTTAACAATTAGGCCAGTGCCACTCCCCTGTCCCTTCCCAAGGTCTGGTGAGCTGTGCCTGGTGGAGCGCCGGGCCGCGCTCGGTGCCGGCTCTGCAGCTGCGTTCGCCGGGCGAGCGGCGCTGCTCCAGCTTGAGCAACTTCTGTTTTGAAACTCAGCAAGGACTGGCAGGACCACCAAGTAGTAACTGGCACGGGTTGCAAAGAACCCTCTCCACAAGACAGCCCAAGGCATCCCTGAAATATTATTTGGTTTCTAATTTAAACAGGCCCTTGCTGACACAGGCTGGCCTTCTAATACTAGGATGAGAAGCATGTGAATGGAGAGGAAATTGTCATCTGTATAGAGAGCAGTTTCTACTTACTATTGAGACAAATGGGCAAATGTTTGCCTTTTTGCTAAAACAAGTGAAAGGGCAAAGTTTCATTGGAAACTAATGTGAAGACTAAGCTGGAGAGCCTTGAGTACATATTTGATACTTGGAAAAGGATGGTCATATGACTGAAACACTGAACTGAATTTCAGGAGGTCTGGGCTCAATTTCTAGCTCCACATTAAGTTTCTTGTGAGTCAGGGAAAGTCTCTTTAATTCATCATGGCTTCATTTCCTCAGTAAAATGAGGATTATCTTCCCCCTCCTTCTAATTAGTAATTGCTACTTGGGATTCTTACATGATAATGCTATAAATATGTGTGACTTCATTACTAGAAAGTGAAAAAACCCACATTTTACTACACAAGTTCTTAGAATTTAGGCTTCCACAGAAAAGATCTCTAAAAAAAACATCTGTGAGAACCATGTAATAAAAGGAAATAACTTTTGCCTATCTCAGAGAAATGCCTTGTTTCCATTCAATTTGCAGCACTCAGAAGCTCTTTAGGGGAGGGACTGTTGGAATCATCTGCTATTTATATCTTTTCACTGTATGCCTGACCTGTAGAAATACAGAGCTCCTTGGATCCCAGATTTCAGTGCACAGTTTGGCAACATCTCAAATGTCAGTCTGAACAATACCTGGGCACGGAACCCCTTCTTTCTGGATGCACTGAGAGCATTCTCACAGCCACGTTTAGGGGGACTGCACCCCAGGCTCCACCACAGCACCCCAGAGGGGGCCTGACACTCCTTGGTAGACTTTCAGATACAATTGTTATGTGTAAAAAATAACAACGTTTACCCTGTTGAGTTCTGCAGAAGTCCTAGAACAGACCTGCTCACTGAACCGGGTGAAAGCAGATATTTGTTCCTCATGAAGCACCATGAGAAGTACAGAGAAAGAATAAACCCCATCTGCACACAGACTCCACTTGCATCCCACACATTCTGATTCATATGAGAGATGACTTCGAGCCAGCCACAAAACAGCTACTTCTGTGCACCCAAGGCTCATTAGCATGCTTTTCCATCCCTAAAGGAGTATTTCAAAAACACTAGTAAATCACAGTTTCAATCTTCATAGAATTTTACATAGTTTACTTTAAAAGCATTCCTATAAGGCTGCTGTTATCTTCAATTTAGAGACAGCATAGATACGTACATGATTTGTTCAAAGCCATGTGAATCAGTCACAAAGCTGAAATGAGAATTCAAAAACTTCCCTATTTCCAGTATTGTAGCTTATTTTGTAAAGAGTATGGTCTCAGGGAAACGGTTACAGGGTGGATTTAAAATCTTATTCATATGATGGTAATGAAAAGTGGAACAGAAAGATACTAAAATCATAGTTAAAATAGGTCTGAATAGTAGCATTATGACTCTACAAAAAAATTACTTAGACAAATTAAAAATTTCCTTAGCTCACCTATTCTGAGATCTACATATGTTACTGCCCTCTGAACTTCTGTATTATTGTTTCAGGAAGTTGTTCCAACAGGACTAACTAGACCAGGTGGACAATAACTATCATGCAGACAGTAAGTCCTAAGCTGTCATCTACACTATTAAACAAGCAAAGTGATATATTTAACACAGTAATTCAAAAAGCTCAAATATCAGGAGATGTTTCCTTTGATCTCATCCCCCTGCAAAAAAATCCCGAAAAACCCAACAGCCTAACCAAGAAGGGAAGTGCTTATAATCACAGAATCACAGAATATCCTGATGTGGAAGGGCCCCCCCCAAGGATCTTTGAGTGCCTCTCCTGGCCCTGCCCAGGACAAGCCCTAGAATCCCACCCTGTGCCTGAGCACATGCCCATGAGTAAGTAAGGGATTGTCAGCTGGATAAAGTTGATTAAAGACTTAAGCCAGAATAAAAATATAGAATATATGAAGATAAAAGCAATCTCTGTGGATCAAACTAATGCCACTTCTAGTCCTGCATCTTGTAACTAAAAGTGGGCTCTTAGAATGGATCGTTATTTCCCCAGGACTTTATATTTTTATAGAGAGTTCCTTGGGCTGAATGTCACTTCTGCACCCTTAGTTACCAACAACGGATTTCTTATACATGAATGTGTCCAGACTCCCTTTTAACTCATGCATAATTTTAACATGTAGATCATCCAGGAACAAGGACTTCTGCACCTTGTCAGGTGAAGAACTGTCTCCTTTTGTTGATTATTGTGTCCCTGACTAGCTTCATTTCATACCTGGTGGCTCTAAACACTTGAGGGGCAACAAACACTTAATTTCCATCTACTTCATAAATTACATTCATCATTTGATGGATCTCTGTCACTTCCTCCAGTAAGTGATTTTTTTCCAAAGAGTCCTAATATACTTTTATGGTCCTCATTCTGTACCTTAAATCGGTCTCTGTGGCTTTTTCCTGAGTCTTTTTCAGTTTAACTGTGGTGGTTGGTGGGAAAGAAGAAAGGCAGACTTACAGCTTTTCTTAGACACCTTAGAGAAAATGTCACTGTATCATTTGCAATTTTAATGTGACAAATGAGCCACATTAAAATGTGTATTAATTAGTGTTGACATAAGCACACTGTAATGCAACCTCAAGCAGTTCAGCACTACTATTCCACCTCCTTCCCTGAGGTTACTGTCTGGACACCAGAGTCACCAGGAGAGATATGTGACCACGTCTGCCCCTGCAGTGCAAAGTCCCGTTGTTTAAACCTGGCAGTGACATGGCTGCAGCAAACTGCTCCTTTCTGCTGACTGTAGTGAGGTCAGTAAGTGGGGGTAGCTGGGATGGAAGCTGAAAATACCTGAAATTATTCTAGCAATACCCCGAGCTGCTTCACACACTTGGCTCTGTTCAGCCTCTGAACGCGGGGGAGGGATGAGTGTAACGTGACAGCAGCAGTAGCTGTAGGTGAGTAAAACCTTGAAGTCTCCCTGGTGATCTGTCAAGAAACACTAAATATTGCAGCTTTTGAATGCCAGACCAAATATCATCCACACAAACACTACTTTTATAGCTGTTGGCAAGGACACATGCCAGGTTGGCTGTGTTTCCATGGGAGATGTTTAGAATCACTGAGTTTCATGATATATTAACATGGGTTTTTTTGTTGTTTATCCAAAAAAGAAAAGATACAACACAATAAATTAGAATATCCAGAATGGAAACAATACAATGCCACATCACTAGGAGTAGAATCTCAGTGCATGCAATTCACTAACAAACAATTACGCATTAAGAAATTGATGTAATTAATTACTTAAGGAAGCTGCTGTCAGGTTTTAGACAATGTTAGTTGGAGCACTAGGAAAAATCTAAAAGTAACTCTTTTCAAAATGGATTTTTTTAGGCTATTCCTTTTGCGAAGCTTAATTCTGAAGTCTGTCCAGACTGTATCCTACTGCAGAAGGTAACACCAGTTTGTCTAGCAGGCAACTGGCCCCCCTGTGCAGACCTAGGCTGGCTTTTGATCTAAGACTCTACTAACTACCCCTGCTTTTTGTTTGAAACAATTTAAGGTTCTGCCTGATAAGGAGCAAGTCAATCTTGGGTTACGAAGAAAGAAATTACTACCACTTAAATGCATTTTATCTTTGAGTCACAAGATTTCCTATCCAGCATGCAGAAAATCTAATCTGGGAAATCATATCAGTGGAGATATAATTTAGTCTGACAAAGAAAGGTTGTGATTTTTTATTATTAGTTGCCTTATGTGTAGTCACTCTAGATGGAGAGATTTCTGGTAATAAGAACTCATCAGTAGCTCTGCATCATGTTACCTTGGTTTGGATTTTTAATGGAAAAAGTGAGTTTTCAGTAAAATGATACTTTTCACTAATATGTGCTTTTCTCTACTTGTTTATGTTTCAATATGAAACACCTCAAATTCACATTTAGATTTACAACTGAATATTTTTGGTCTTTCAACTGATAAATTATGTACCACGCCATACAGCTCACTTGATTCTCTGTTGCTGCATCATTTATTTTACTTTCTATCATTTTGATGTTAGTGATAATGAGCATGAAGGCCTAAATGCAGAAAGGTATTTAGGCATCCTAGGAATAATGAAAGTGAACAGATGATCACATACTTATAAAAAAAAAAATCCTAAAAATAGAAACCCAAAGAATTATCTGAGTGAGAACAGATAAGGGAGTTTCACCTTTAATAGTCCTCTTGCTCAGAAAGAGGCCAAGGGCCAGCTGCTCTGATTTTCACTCATGCAATAATGGGTCTGGACAGTGTGTAAACTGTGACAGAATTTGTCCCTATATAACTGTCACTGTTAATATGTTCCAAACCAGTGATCAATCCCTTTCAATCTCACACAGCCCTTTAAAGAAGTAAACTTGTGTAAGAGTAAACCCCTTAAAAGAGTAAGACAATTAGTGAGTAGGAGACAGGCAAATATTTGTTAGTAAAACAGAATTAGTGTTGCTTAGTATTTTTTTGGAACAGCTCACCCTACATTACACAGAAACTTGATATATACAAATCCAGAATGACAGCAGCCAAAATAAAGCAATCTTCTCCATAAAATGATAGTATTAAATTACATCTGCCTCAGTGGTTTCATGTAGTTCATTTTGGCCAAAGTTAAGTGTGCTGGATTTTCTATATACTACAGTGCAGTAATAATGGAAACTAATCTTTAAAATAAAAACCCCAGTTTTCTTCCTGTTTTAAATTTCATTGTTCATGAATGGAAGCTCCATGAAGAAAATAAATTTATTAATGTAAGTTGTTTTTAGCACTGTCATTTTCAGTGCTCCAGAATTCTCTTCAGCATGCAAATGTAAGTAACTGGAGTATTTAAATATCTATTCAGTCAAAAGTGCTTTGCAGACATTTACTCCCTCTATGGAAATCCAGTAATGGTTCCCCAATGAACATCCCTTAACATTTCGGCAAGTTTAATCTGAAAAGTCAGACTCAGTCTGCTACTTTCCTTTACAACAAATAATGTTGGTGATTTAATGGCAAATGTAATGTAGATATTCTATTAAATTCTAGAGACTTTGGTTCACAATACACAAGACTGAAAATGAAGAAGAAACATTTATAGATAAAGATGAGTGTTTTACAGTAAGAAGGAAACATTCTCCATCATATAACATATTTAAACTCCAGTTAGACTGGCTTTTTTTTTTTCCAATCTGTGCACATTTTATATATATGTATACAGGTATGAAAATAACTTCTGAAATGTAAGGTACTACGTTTCATTTAGTAAGGTATAAAATGATGCCCAAATTTTTGAGGTTATTTTTACCACCAGGAATGCCTTTTTTTAAATATCTCGACTAGGAATAGGTTGCTGAAAGTTACCATCTGCTTCCAGTTTGCACATAAAATCCCAATTAGCTGAACTTCATATATGTTTTGCAAGGTAATTACGCTTACTTTTTTCCAAAATGGGAAAATATTTGTCAGATAGTATCTGGATGTCCTCATAAGCACAGCAATCTTTTAGCTTGACTTTGTCTGCCCCCTAACATGCTGAAATAGAAGGTTATCAATTTGGCTGATGAGAGATTATGGCCTTTGATTACCACTGCTCTAAAGTACTCTGCTTCCCCTTGATTACAAACACACAGAGTCAAGCTTAACAAGTTAAAGAACCCTGGTTTTTCTAATTCCACAAGCAGAAATGAACTTTAGCATTTCTCTGTATTAATAGTATTTTAAGTACAATATCTATGTGCCATTTTTTGTGTGAACAATTTGGTTTCTCATATAAATAACCTGAGCATGCATCTATCAAAGATTTTTGATAGATCAATAAAATCAATTATAAAAATAAATATTTTTAAAAGAAAAAAAAAATCAGCACAAGTTATTAACTTCAAAGTCACACTATCAATATGGATCCTCACAGGTTTTCTTGCCAGACAGCTAGGGACTAGGAGTGGTAAAGGGTTCAAGTCAAGCACTTTCCTTATTTTACAGAGGCTTCAGAAACAAAGTAGAAAGGATTCCAGTTGGCCTGTCTATTCTCCCACTGAAATCAGTGACGTTAGCAAGTATAGTTACTGTTTAAATACTGTTTAAAAATGTTTAACACCCACACTCAAATTCATCTGAGCCATAGTTTGAAAAAATGGAAGCCAATGGACACTGTGCCATTACAGATTAGATTTAGGTCCCTTATTTACTCTGACTTAGCTTTTTTTCATCTAGATAAAGCCAAATATGATTCTACTTCCTGTGCTCAACATGTCACATTTAATTAGATAAACCCTATTCACTTATCATCTATTCTTCTGAATAAGTATGTGCACAGCTGCCCAGCCTTGAGTAACAGAAAAATATTAAGGTGGCTGAAAAGACCTTAGTTTCACAAGGTCTAACATTTGGACAGCAACATTATCATCACATCTTTCAAGTAAATCTAGTTGCTCAAAGTCTTAAGTGATTTTCTGTACTCGTTAATTCCTACCATGAAACACAAAGCTGGGACAGTTTAGAGCATTATTATGTTTACTTTACGAAAAGTATCTTCTCCCGATGAAAAGTTATACAAAAGATTGATTTTGTAACAGTGAAATAAAAATCACTTTGAAATTAAGAACTACTAATACTGAGCACCGCTGGTGTTTGAGTGATGCCAACACAGCCTTAGACTGGTATCCTGTTTGGAGGAGAAAAACGGATTCTTTTTAAAGATCACATTCTACATTTTCCATCTTGTTATTTGAATGCTATTGCACTGCTGCAACTGGTTAGCACTGCACATCTGGCTGAATTGTCTTGGACTGGTATTTTCCCTAACTATTGTGTATGTGTATGATGGGCTTTTTAAAAAAATATTGTATGCACACTGAAACAATACCCTATTGCAGGCTGCTACACACAATTAGTGAGAGCAGATTTTTTCCTGATTTTGTTTTCAGTGTCAAAAAAGTGCTATTTTTGAAGTTAGCCACCATGAAATTCTAGCCATGTTTTACAATGTTTTTTAATTTTGTGGGGTTTGGGGTCTTAATCTCATAGGCCTGAACTTCACACTGGAAGTGTTATCTCATAAAAGCTCTACATTTCAACGACGTTTACTCCAGAGCAACTATTTTAAACTTACGTTTATCAGGAAAAAGAGCATGTAACTAAAATATTCTCATAAAAATAGTTTCACAGAAACAAAACAGATAAATGTTCCATTCAGTAAAAGGTCAATTTTTCATAACTTTGGCTACAGAAGCCCTACAATTCAGCCAAATTTGATTCCAAAGCCAAAAGTTTCCTGTCTTCCTGCTACAAACCATCATACTAAGATTTTGCAAAGTCTATCAGACTAATGAGGGGCAAAAAGTCAATCTTTTCTCATAAAATTACCATCATAACCAAATATTGTTACTTATAAATACTACAATTTACAACTTTCACAACTCCAAAGGGTTTGGAAGAAAAAGATGGATGGGAGGGGTAAAGTGATATTTCTTGTTTCAAATAAACAAACACATAAATATCCAGAGCCTTAAAAATGCAAGGTCCTGGTTTGCTTTCCAGTAGAAAGGATCTGCTCAGCTAAGAATTCCCCTGCCATGGGGGAGCTCCCTGCTGATGCAGAGCCAGCAGGACTGGATCCTGCACAGATCCCATTTGACACGAGCACAGGATGCATTAGGAGCTGGCAAGAAGTGGCCAGAGCACATTTTATACTTCTGAGGGCTCACATGCCTAGACTGCTCTAATTTATACTCAGACTAGCCCTGCCTTATACAAGGCAGTTCTGCAAGGCTAAGCATAAATCCAGTGCAGCAGAGACTCTGGATTTAGCCAGATATAAGAGGTCTCTAATGCTAAATCATACTTTAGCCAAAAACACTGAACGAGTTTTTACTGTCCTGTAAGATTTGGGGAAACTTAAAGCCTGGACAAAAGCAATCAGTCTTCAGAGCTGTCACCCTCTCTCCTAACCATGACAACCAGGTGCCTTGGTCTCTGCAAGCACACAAAACCTTGGATATCTTCTTAACAGCTCCTATGTTGGCTATTGAGAGTTCTCATCTGTACATTAATTGCTCATTTTTCATCACAAGTGCAAAATATCTGGCTGCAGACAGCAGGGTTTCCTGACAAAAATGTGCAATTGTGTCTCTTGTGTTCGTCCAACTGTATTTCAGACACAAGCTTAACTTTCAGCACATTTTTCAACTAGCAAGAAGAGGACTGAACTCACACATGAGGAGAAGGAAAGACATTCAGTGGAGTCCCTGTCTTCCTTCTGTTCTTCCATAATTTTCTATGAAAATGACAGAAGGAGTTTTGCACCTTTCTTTACAACAACTCTGGCATGATGCCGGCCGCTACTCCCAAGCCACGTATAAATTCAGCTCAAGACACACACTGTATCATTTATTCTCTGAAGAACACTGTGCAGTTCTGGAATAATGAAAACCTGGCTTCTGGTTTTCCAGATACAGATTTTTAATACCTAGTAAAATTTGGGCTTTCTGACCTCTGTCAGTTTTATGGATTGTGCAGATACCCAATTTCTGAACATGTGCACTCCAGTGATTTTGATCAGTAGTTCCCAAGCTCAGCTCTTGAGGTGACCACCATCAGAGATGGTGCTGAGCTGTGGTAGGACCATCAATGCAAAACCAGAAGCTTCTTGCCAGGCCAGGTACACGTTCTGTCACCTCCAACCCTTTAACTGCAAAGCCTCATTCATCCAGGAAGGATCCTCAGTTCCATGTTTTCATCTACCACTGCTCTGCGTGTCTCACCTCACAAACCAGAGCCTCTGCTATGGTGTCCGATCCCCCACTGACCTTTTGATCACACACCAACACAAGTCAGGGTGACAGCAACTGTAGCCACATCCTCTTACATAAAAAGCTTCCCTGCCTCACCAACCCTGCTTCTTTCTGCCTGAGCCCTGCCTGACACTCCTGAAGCCAGCCCGGGGAGCTGGGCAGTGTGGGATGCTGCACTCACTGCTGAGAGGATCCCTGCAACTGCAGCTGCACAGAGAAGTAAATCTCAACAGATCAGCAAAACCCTTCTGTGTGGATCTGTTCACCTCATGGCTCAGAGAAGTGCTTGTTACAAGCAGAGTTAACAGCTGCCATCATCACGTGCCACTTTCAGTTGGCTTTGTACCACAATTTGGGAATGTCTGTCTTAGACAATAGGCACAAATATGTGTAACAGTCACACTTAGATCTGTTCTTTTCTCTTCCTGACAATGTTCTAATTTAAGATCCTAGTTTCACTTAACCAGGCATTTTTAATGGAGAGAACTTCATTCCCATATGGCACCTTCAAGGACCATGACTCCTCCAGAAATCTGTATTACACAAGCCAAACAGTACTAACAGTTGTACTGCTAACAGGTCACATACTTGGGGTTTGTTTTTAGACTAATGTTTGTTTAAAAGTGAGGAATACATTCTGGATTGTAAATACATTCATTCCAAAAAAACTGTGAAGTGAATAAGGAGAGTCAGATGGAAGAATTTCACCTCTACTTTGTGCTGATTATATAATTTATCAAGAAATTGTTCCACAGGCCTCCAACAGATGCTTTGCTATTACAGCCATGAAAAGTCATTCAGGGAGAGTGTAAAGGCCTCGGGGGTGTGGTCCACATGCTTCAGCACATATATCCTCAGTCCTGGCCTGCAGATAGCACATCTGGTCCAGGCATGGACCTGATGGTTGGCCAAAATACAGGCTTACAATAATGCTCCTTTTTTCAGCTTTAATGTAAGCCTGTTTTCTTGCCAAATTCAAATCCTGCCAAAATTTGGCCAAAGATGTTTGCTCAATTGTGCAATATCTTAAGTTTATATCCAACAACTCTTTGCAAAAACAATTGTATCGTGTTTTTAATGTTTACAGGCATTAACAATATTTAATTTTAAGTAGAATTTTACTGCTGACACTCTCGTGTTTTACAGTAAATTACCTTAGAGAGGGTTTTTCCATTAGCTCGGAGTGTCACGAGTCCTGCACAGCACACCAAAGCACTGGAGCTAGAGAGACCAGAACTTGGAGGGATGGTTCCATCTAGCAGACAATTCATTCCATTTGGGTTATTAAGACCAAAATGTTCCTAACAATGAAAAAATAAACAATCTCAGTTTCAAGTACAGACAGGCTCAGGCTTGCAATTATCTGATACTTAGAAAGAGAATCCTTCTGCTGGAACCAAGGACCTGCTTCTGGTATCTCCAAAATGAAGCAAAAACAAAATTTTCATTCTATTCCTTAAGAACAAAGCCAGTAGGGCTTCAGCCAAAGGTATGTCTGCAATTCCTGCACACAAACATGTAACTACCCCGAGCAGAACTCAGTAAGGGCTGCACGCCCAAGAATTTACCAAGCTTCGTGGGTGGGTTCTGCAGCAACTGGCTCTGCTTTGAGCTGCCGTGGTGACAGTGTGAAGTTACCAATCATTTCATACCCTACTCCTGTCCTTTTCTCGAGCTCTTCACTTCAGGCACCACGAAGAGCTCAAGGTCCATTTCATGCTTCACTTCCAACGCTGGCACGTGCTACCAGGGAGCCACATGACACTGAGGGGGAACCAGCAGCCATGCAGCTGTTGGCAAAGCCAGATACTCGTGTCCTGAAGCACCCACAGGGCTGACACTGGGAAAACCACAACAGCACTTGAGGCACTCTGTGCTTTAGGGGCACAAAGACACACCTACCAGCGGGGATGGCCTCTGGCATGCTATTTTTTGAATGAAGTTTAAAATACTCTAACATACATGGTAGATATCACAGATAATATATTTAATCCAGAAGTCATAAATCCTCATGTACATAGTCTTTTAATTATTCTTTAGTTGCTTTGTCTTTTTATTTATAATCATTTTAATATAAATTTCTCTCTGCTGTTAGTTTGAAGCAAACATGCAGTACTTATGAAAAAATCATTGAATGTGTATGGGGGTTATATGAATAGCCAACTTCTGATTTAATTTATACATCAATAAACTACATTACAGTGTCAATAATCAGAAAAAAATAGCAGTATTTTCATAAAGAAATGTCCACCTTCAAAAGATTTCTACTACTTCTGGAACAACTTCAACCATAAAAACCAATGGTAGAGGATCAGCAAACACAAAGAGCCTCCTTTAAAGTCTTCTACCATCACTTCAAATTATATTTTGAATTTCCTGTTTTACAAATAAAGGAAATTCATATCTAGAATATTATTGCTGCCCATGCCCCTTCATGACGAACACTAGACAGGCTTGTTCATAAACAGAAAATGCTTGAGTAACCAGAAACTGATCCACAGTTTCTGGATTGTCTTGAATGTGAATCAGGTTTGCAGACTTATCACGCGATGTTTAAATAGAAAACGTACTTCAGTTTCAAAAATGAAAATGGACTTTGCCAAGTTCTGCAACAGTTCTGTCCCAAAAGGATAGTATGTTCAACTTAATTTAAACAGATTAACCCGCTGGACCCTCTGAGTACTTGTATTTCAGAGTGTCTTAAGTCTGTAACATTTATGCTTATTTTCTGCCAGTACTAGAGTCTGCAAACCTGCTTTGCAAATTAACCTTCAAGTATGAAAGTTTGTCCTTAGGAAAAAAATCTCAGTAGCAGACTGCAAAATAAATAAAGTCAATTGGTCATGCTAGCCTTAATGTAAGAAAGAATATATTGTAAAGAAACCTAATCTATATCTCTACAGTCAATGCAATTTAAATGCCTGTGTTACTGAGCAATACAGAATTGAAAATACTCATGTTACTGCACACACAAGTAATTTACTGGGGTCTATACATAGGAGCAGGGGGCTGTTTAGGATCTGTGAATTGTAATAGAGTGATTTGTGGCACTGATTGTTCTAAATATTGTATTTTGAAGACTCCAGTGGCAGGTCTGAGGTAGACTTTTTGGCTGTCTGCAGTCCTTATCTGTTGGATCATCCTGTGAGGTGACCAAATGGCCTATCCTGAGGCAAACTTCATGTGCTTTAAAAAGCAGATTTACCCATAATTGGGGCTGGCTGTGGCGACCTGTTCCTGACCGGCCATCACTGTTCATCCCATCTGCCCTTCCAGAAATATCACTGGATTGACATCGAGCAGAGAAGTCACCTTCTCTTTTTTTTTCCCCTCAAAGAACCATGAATTCTGTGAATTCTGTGAATTCTGTGACTCGGCTGCAAAGAGCAGGTGAGATTTCCAGAGGCCTGGATGGTGAGCTGAGGCTGCCTCTCATGGCAGCACTGACGACCAGCTCATGCTGGGTCTTCGGGTCAGCCTGGAGCCAGGGGAGCTCCCGAGGAGACAAAGCTCCAGTGGGCAGACAGGAAAAGGTCCGTGTGCTCGTGCTCCTGCCTTCACTCCAAGTGTGCCCTTTCCTGCACAGCTGCACTTGTAACTCGGGACATCCTGAAAATCCCGTTCCGATTCCAAACACTGGAAACTGGCATGAGTAATGGTTCTTAATGGATTACTTCTCCTTTATGCTGTTTACTTGGCTTTTACATTTTCTCTTGCCTACTGCATGAGTCAGCTTCACTCAGCTGTGGTGCACAAATTATAGGTTTTCAGCATTAATGGAAGTTCATGTTTTTTAAATGTTTCCATAGAAAGGAAAGGACTAAGATATGATATTCGTGTCCTGAAAGACAAGCCTCCAAACCTTTTTCAAAGCAAATTTTAGTTAGATAATTCCATTGGAAAGCATTCCTTTTGACTTCAAAATACAGAAATGTCATCCTGATAATGTTTGATCACGACTTTCCTAAGTAATTATTTGCTATTGTAATTTGTTTTATAGAGATAAAAATAGTGCTCTGCAAATATTTTAAAGCAAACCCACTCATACCTCCTCTTCAAGTTTTAACATAAAAATACTTAAGTGTGCGTAAAAAAAAAGCTATAGAATGCAGGGAAACATTTTGAGGGTAAATAGGTATTCTTGTTGTATTTTACTTCTACATTAATTTTGTAAGTTAAATGGATTTGGCTTACCTGAATGCCCTTCAGTCCACACAGGAAGTAGTTATGCCACTGAGGTTTGGTTTTGTTAATCTGAATGTTATTAACACTAGTACTGAAATCCCTGCAAAAACAGAAAAACCTTGAGGCTTTAATTTGTATTAAATTTAGTTTGAAAAAACGTGGCTTGTTACTGCCACCTGCTGATGGACAAAACCGGTTTGATGGCTTTCAGTGCAATGTTTTCTTGTTTGGTTTTCTGTTTGATCTTTTTACATATCTTCTTTATTAATCATTTCTGTATGGTTATTTTAGATGAAAGCATAAGAATTCTTGATTAATATAAAGAATATATTAAATAAATCCAGAAATTACGCTGCCTTTGACGTCCTTAATTAGGGCAGGATGCCTTCCATCATGTATGTGTATGCTATCATGATTTCTTAAAAGTGAAAGTCTAAATAATCATACCTGTCAAACCTTGACTAGAGACAGATAAACTTCAGGCTCTTGGGTAATTCCTGCTCAGGATTTCATCTTCATTACCTTTGCTCTGAACGGCACTTCACTAAAACAGGCCTAATGCTCTGGAATTATATTCTGTATGTTACAAGATAAAATTATTTAGTTTAAATATTTTATCTCTTTCCTCTGGGATAATTCTTACTCCACCTTCCTTTCAAAATAATAAAAATAGTGAGCTTGAATGTTCCTAAAGAACAGATAGGTGCTGTCAAAATAGGCATGGAGTGACATGCAGAGGCCTCAGAGAAGTGTGTCAGTCCCCAAGGCGTGCAAGTTGTTTGGCAGTCTGTGCCCTTGAACACCCAGTACATTTATCAGCAGATGTTCAACACAGGAACAGCAAAGGCACTGAGAATGTCAAGAAATCTAATAAAAAATATTCAAAAGTTGAAGACTAAGATGTGCTTTACAAGGTAAGGTCTGTTAAAGAATATGAATAGAGGCAGATGAATTCCTGGAAATATTTAACAAGAATAAAACCAGTTTCAAGAAATAATACTTCAAGGGAAAGTCTGCAACTTTTACAAGGATGGCAATTTTCCTTCTTACACTGGTCCCAGTGAACTATGTAGGTTATTGATTTGCTGGGTTTATTTTTGTCCAAAAGGACATCACTAATTAATACCTGGAATAGATACCAGTGAAAAGATGTTTCTATCAGTTAATAATTCTGTTACCTACGGAGCAAAAGTTATACATTATATAAAGCACCTTTACCATGATATAATTGTCTTCAAACAATGTCTGAGAAGCTCACTTTATTCTGGTGCACTTAAAGGCTGCAATTTTTGTGTCATGCAGCACCCAAAGCAGCAGCCAGTGTTGAAGTGGGCTCACAATTCATCTGGTCCATTGCTTGCCCCACTGTAGTGGGGGACTCCACCTGTACTCCCAGCCTGCAGCCTGTTCTAGCTCAATGGCACGTGGCAGATCTTGCACCTTGAGTAGCAACTTAGAATTCCCATTTTGCCAGTTATACATTCAATTTCAACCTTAATTACAGTGCAAACCCACAGACTGGTGTACAGTTTAACATGTAAGCTGTTATCTTAGTGCCACATACAGGGTTTTATCAGCAATGCAGCAGCAAAGAACTGCACAAAGCCAGTGTCAGAAATTCCGAGGTTTTGTAGAGGAACACAAAAGATATGAAAGGGAGTATTGAGATTGGAGTACAAAGAAAGTTTGAGAACAGCTGTAAATTCTTCCACTTTGAGATTCATGTGTATTTAGAATAATCTCTAAGAGAATAAAACATTGACTTGCTTATGGTTTTTGAATAAAATTAAAAACCCCTGAAGTATTGACTTATGTATGGTTTTTGACTAAAATAAAAAAACCCTGAAGTATTTGTAAAATAGATAATACTTATCAAAAGCAATGAAGATTTTAAAATTCTGTTTGTTTATGCTTATTTCCTACAATAATCCTAAATTATTGTTGTAAAAAACAAGGTTGGTGGAAAGCAATGTGTAAAAGTGGTTAACAGAAAAGGAATCTTAAGGCCTCTTTTTCTCAAAGAAGAGTTCTAAAGTATTTTATCATCATAATTCTTTTTGTCCTCTCAGACAGTAAAATTTCAATGAACAAGAAGACATATATTATGAGTGTATTTGCTGGTTCTCAAGATAAATTAAAATAATGAATTCTTATAAAATAAATTTTGCTCTTTTTTTGCAATTTTCTCACATAGAAAATAAAATTTTAAAATGTCTTTGATTTTGGCAGGTTTTGTATGGACGTAATTCACACAAACACAGAATGTGGGACTGTAAAGATTCCCAGAATCCCTAAGTCTATTTTTTGTTATGACATTCAGTTCTTAAATACTTAAGCTTTATCTTAAATCAGTAAATCTTCGAGTTTGCCTTTGAACCATCTACTGAAAAGTAGGCAGTTCAATATAAGAACTTTATAACAAAATAAAATAAAAGATTGGGAAAAACATACACATGAAATAAAAATACTCTGATATTGTCTGTTCCAGCCTTTCTGTTTTAAAGAATTCCTGGGAAAGAATGCCACTTCTCCATAGCCAGACACAAGCATTTCAATTTCTCTGTATAATTAGAAGTGATGGGATTTTTAAGTAGTGTGACTGAGGTGGTTTTTACCATTTGTATAGTAAATAATCCTTATTTTTGGGAGACCAATTTGGCTCTTTCTCACAGAACCTTATTGTCTTGTCAATCTGTTAGTTTATCTGTTTGAATCCTCTGTACAAATACCCTGATTTAAAAACTAACAAACAAACAAAACTTTCAGATTCTTCCATGAGATGGAAACTGATTGGTAATTACCATCCTCTGGTACTTCTGAAGGCATTTTGAGAAATATAATGTCAGAGATTCTCTCTACACATACTTCTCAATTACAAAGATGTTTTTTGAAGGGGAGGTATCAGGAACTTCAAAAGAATTTAGGTTTTGAATACCTTTTTAGTCCCCATAACATATAAGGCATCAGATCAGTTGAGATAATTTATGATGAAAAACAAATAGGTGGTTTTTCTAGCAACCTGTTCTCTGTCCTATTTCTACTAAAAGTTAACAGGAACTATCAGGGTAGAAGAGTGCTACAGAACTGTTCCACAGTTTACCAGTTCACAAAACAAGAATGAAATAGGAAATAGTGATTCTACAGAGGATTCTGTTTAGTCCTTGTTCACCAAAGGCCTATATATATGCATTCACCACAGGCATAAATCTACCAGTGTAACAGGCTGGGAAAAAAAGACATACTGTCATCAGTTTTGTTATGTGGTGTAACATTCAAAGTGTTGAAAAATATTTCTTTGTTATGAAATTATGGGCATGTTTTAGCTTTGTTTTTAAGCAACAGTGTCTCAACAAAACCAAGATGCTTAATGCTGTGTTCTGAAACCTCTTCTTGGTTTATGGCTTAAAGCATATGATTTCAAACTGAAACCAGGGCAGATTTAAAAATATAGAGACTGTGTGTGCAATTTTAATGCAAAGGCTGTAATTCTAGATTTGGTAGAACTGTCCTGAGAAGGCCATTTCAATTGCAATATAATGCAGCAAAGCTTGAAGACCGAGTGAAAAAGTTTAGCTTTTTATTACTGCTTTATTTAGTGTCCATTATAACAACTATTCCTAATCAAACTTCTATAATTCTGGAGCTATTTTCTCTTGCAGAATTGTTTTGCAATACATCTTAGGCCCTGGTGGGAGGTTGCTGTTGAAGAAAGGGAAAGGTCCCACACACATCTGCCCGTTCCTTTTCCTGTTCATCCCTGCTCGTTCCACTGTTTACCCCAAGTCAGCTTTAGTGCTGAGTGCATGGCAATTCACCAAAATGACAGAAAATTAACCAAGCAAAAAATGGGGGAATAGTGCACTTTATATCAAGATCAAACAAGTACTCTACACCTGCTAAAAGGCAGAGGCTGAATTGATCTTGGAAGCAGGTACAGGGAGAAAAGCAGGTACAAGGGGTAAAATAAGCCAAGCTATCAGCTTTTGGCAGTGGCAGACCCCTAATTCAGCCCAGCTATAATGTGAAAACATACTCCACAAAGTGAAAAATCTCTGAGTATTTATACTTAGCATGTAAGTACAAATTCCATTCAATTGTCTTAGTCACAGGCAGCAGCTCAGAACATGTGTTTATAACAAACTGAGCTTTAAGCAGGAATATGAACTCAAGATTTCCCACTTTTGACAGTATGTTCCTGTCCCTGTGCTGCCACACACTGTGCTTTCAGGGACTAATTTACCAATTAAACCAATGGCTCAATAAAAATAGCTTAAACTAAGCTTTTGCTGATTCTGATTTTTGCAAAATGTCCACAAAAGCTCATGTGGCTGAGTGACCTGATCTGAACTGCCATGCAACTACACAAATATCAGTCTGTGACAAAGAGGCAGAAAAACGTGGCTGAAGTTGAAAAGAGTGGCAGGATTATTTCCCTATGTTCAGCACTTGTGAGACCATAGTTGGAATATTGCATCCAGTTTTGGGGTTGCCCAATACATGAAAGACACTGGCAGCAGGTCAGCAGAAGGCCAACAAGATACTTACAAGGGATTTTCAAAAGTCCTTTCCAACCTAAATTTGTCTATAATTCTGTGAACAACAGCTGTGGAGGAAGTGGAAGCAAGGGAATACAGATTTTTTGAGGCAGGATGGTTGCTAAAGCTGTTGTGTTGTGAAAACACAGCCCCGGGTTCTCCAGAGCAGGGGAGTGTTACCTTACCTATGCAGTAATTGATTACAAAACATTTCACTCCCTTCTCCAGGAGAAACTGAGCTGCTGACAATTACGGGGATTATATTGAGAAAGATGAGCTAAAAGAAGGGAAGACAGAATTGCACTTTTAGAAGGATTGAAAAGTCAGAGGCCTTACAGGAGTAATATGAAAAAACAGGTGGGAGATAGCAGCTGCAAAGCTATTGCTCTAAACTAATACCCACAGCATGGAGTCAGTCTGTGGGATTCCATCTGCTGATATAAATTATTTTAGACAATCAGACTGTATTGCAATGGAAGTTTGTCACATCTCTGAAAAGGTAAATTGTACTGCAATTGCATGAAGAGGTTCATAAAAATTAGTGAATAAACAACGTGATTACGTACAAGTATGAAGAATTGGTATTTGCCAGTTGCACAACTTGAGTTTGGACAGGTTCTACTGCAATCAGGATATCTTGTTCTATAGCCATCGGGAGCACAGCATACCCACAGTAGTCTATGTGTTCTCCTACCAAAGAAACCAAAGAAGAAAATACTTTGCAATGATTCTTTCTAGGAGTAACAGGGCTTCTACAGGGGTTGTGTTGTTTACTGGATGAGACAATTTCTTAGTGTAGTTTCAATTCTTATTACTTAAAGTTTGGGGTACATTTTCTCCATATTACTTCACAAAACTTTTTTCTTTCTTTAGTGATTTTTATCTACTGCACCTGTTTATAAATGTTCATATTTTCACACTGGCTTACAAATTTTTTTTTAAATCCCACCGTGTAGATTACTGTCCAGCAATGAAAACTGTCATGTACATACAATTTCTGGACGTTTTTCCAAGAAGATAATAATTATATTTAAACAATCATTAATACAGTTGAATACAACACAGAGAGTAACAATCAAATAGAAAATGTATGTAGTAAACATCATCTCCCTTGGGAATGATTCCCAGTTACCATATGCTGTCTATTTAGTCTATATGAGATGTTCACACAACACTGAGATAAAAATTAACTGCACGATAGACTAATTGACTTTTACAGCTCTGTTTTACAGGATCCTTTTTCTTACATCTTCAAATGTGTAGTATTATTTTATGAACATATGCAAGAAACTCAGCTCCAGGAAGAACACAATCCTAACATGGACAGAGAAATCTCAAAAATAATGCTGCTACAGAAATACAAGTAAGTCCTAAACACAAAATATTTGTGACTCTCCAGTCTGCCAGTGAACCACACCCACTGTTTTAAGTTCTGTGGACACATCTCTATGGAAGAGTAAAGAAGAGATGATGGTAGAATAATTTCATGTTTTATCATATGCATTACTGTGTGGCTGGTTATATTTGGTGACTTTAATTACAATAGAAGAGAAAAAAATTTACTAATTTATTTTCAGATGTGCTGATTCATTAACTAATTTAGATTTCCAAAGCCTTTAAAAAAACCATAAGCTGACAAGTGACTGCCAAGTGACTCCAATTTTCAAAAACATCACCACCGTCTATAAATGTTTTTTTCCAAAACTGATATCCATGTACAGTTGTTTATAACAAGATATAGTAAAATCTACTACAGTATATATAATTTTCCATTTATCACAAGAAATTTCTCTGAAAAAAATTAAATTAAGACCACCATTCATTGTATGTTTTAAACTACTAGACTTCCATGATGGCAGATGAAGTAAAATAACATAAGGTTAATTTTTCTCTTTTACCTATTAAGTTGACTCGTCCTGGTGCACGAGCATAAAACTTGGGAGCTGATCCAAACTTTGATATAAACATCTCCTTCAGTTTCTGCAATCTGAAAGGCAGGTTAGAAACATTTAAAAGGACTATATTTGCATAAAAGACAGGAAGTTTCAATGTTTCTTGAAGTAAATTCAATTCAGCTTCCTGAAGTATATGAGTTTGCTACATCAGGAGTGCTGATGTGCTACTGAGAGTTCAGTGCAAATAAACTTTGTCATACTGCTTTATTTCCTGCAACTGTAAAGGTACCAACCTTCTGCCTGATGTTTGCAAAGTTGGAATACTTTAGTGTGTCATGCAGAACAGTAGGAAAACAATGGCTGGGAACAGATGAAGCCATTATCTTAGTGAAGCATAGGAAATTTGATAGTAATTCATTTGGAAACTACCTTAAAGCAAAATCTTAGTCTACTAACAAAAATGCAGTAACAGGAACCCTGATAAGGTTTCTACATTTAATCTAAAGCTAGAACTAGAAGCCAAGTTAATGCAAAGTGGAAGTAAGAAGTCTGCAATGAGAAACAGATGTTAGAAAATTTCACAATTATTTAGTTTGTACTTCTTTGTAAAGGCTGTGTTACTGTTCAATTACATATATTCAAATATTTTGTAAGGTTGTTTAAATGAAAAGCTACAAAATATGATTTTTTGTGATTTTTTTAACAGATCTTTCAGTACCTTTCAATCTTTGTGCCCAGTTATAAAGCTATTTTAGGTCTGTAATTTCCCCTTCTTATGATCTCCTCTAGTATTGACTGGTATATCACTCTTCCAATTAGTAGAAGCACTTTCTGCCATTTCATTGTTCAATCCCTTCTCTAGATCACATTAATAATATTATAGTCCACGGGGGAATCTGTTGGCAGAATTCTAGGTGTTAACTTTATTCCTTTTTGTGTCAGTATTTAGAATGCTGCTTTGTTTCACAGATATTTTTATAGTAGTGTTGGTACCAAGAGACTAACAACAAACAAAGCAGTCATGAGGGCATGTTTATCTAAGTGCTGATTGATCTCTTTTTTTAATGTGGGTTTTACAAGCAGGCCTGATGAAAGGCTATTTACAGGCTTTGGCCTTGATGTTGCAACACGCACATTGCATTTTAAGCACCTAAATCAAGAAGAAAATTGTCAGAAGCCTTAAAGCAAAGGCCCTTCTCACAGCTTCACACTTCCAAGTCTGGAAATGCTGGAGTTGTCCTTTCCGTGGGATTTATGGTGCAATCATATGCAAGTAACCGGCGGTTTTAAAAGTGATCTTTCTGCGGTGGTAAGCGAGCAAAATGATTCGTTTGTGTGCGTTCTGCTGCCACACACCGAGCCCAGCTCCACGGGGAAGGAGCAGGCGCTGGCACCTGCCGCAGCCATTCCAAGGACGGGCCAGACCAGCGCTGCTCCAGGGACTTTTAGCAGAAAGGACGAGAAAATAATCACTATTCCCCAAAAACTCTGGGTGGGGAAAAAAAAATGTAGGCGGAACGATGAATGAATGAATGAATGATTCCTCCTGCTGCCCCAGCGCCACCCTGTGAGGGGCGTCAGGGCGGGCCGGGCTGAGGGGAGCTGTGTGAGGGACGGGGCTGGGGCCCGGCGCGCCCCAGCCAGCGGGACCTTGCCAAGAAGTCTCTCCTCGTGTCAGGAAAAAAACCACAACCCTACGAGTCCACACCTCAGCCCGGGGCATGACGACGGGCCTGCCCACCCTTCCTCCCACCTCCCCCGGCCGCCCGCAGACCGCCCA
>VZRO01002119.1:2535265-2565316 GCA_013397915.1 Daphoenositta chrysoptera | reverse complement strand
GGCCCGGCCCCGTCCCGCCCCGCCGGCGGTGCTCGGCCCCGGGCGCTCCCGGCCCGCTCGGCTGTGGGGCCGCTCCGCTCTCGGCCCCGCGCCCGCCACTGCCCAGGTGGGACACGGAAGCTGCTGCGGCGCGCGAAGGAAATGTTTGGGGTTTTCCGGTATTCCTGTCGATGCTCCTGCAAAGTGCAGGTGCAATGAAAATAATAAATGGGCAGTGGCATCCCTGTCCTCATGTTTTTTCTGGTGTGTGGTTCTGCCAGCTCCCCTCCTAACAGGCAGCCTCATGACTCCTGTTACCTTCGCATTAATGGCTGCATATACTTCCAAGGAACTGAGCATTTCAGAAGTGTTTGCAGGCTCACTTGCTCAGTGTTTTGGTGTATTATCTTAGTCCATTTCGGTGTCTTACCTTATTGCCCCTCATATCCCATTCCGGGAGCTTCAAGTGCTCAGACTGAAGGAAGCACAGTAACAAACTTCATTGCAGGTTTTCTGAGGTAAAACTTTTTTCTCCCATTAGTATAGCTGCAGAATGCAAACACAGCTTTTAAAAGACGTGCCAGTAGGAAAGAAAAACCCCACAAACCCATTGTCAGAAACCATAACAGTATAAAATGGCCAACAAAAGGAAAATCTGGAAGCCCAGTAAATACTGCAGATGCATCTGTGTGTCTGTGGAAACACCAGGCCTTGTGGAGATGGGGAGGCAGAGCTGGTGTGTTGGGGGGTTTGCCTAACTCAGCTGAATGCATCAGCAGAAATTAGCATGTAAAAATTTTTATAAAGCCATTGCTTTGCATGGTCTGTGGATTTTAAGAGCTCAGGCCTTTAAAACTGCTGCTCTGGTATTGTTTGCGTATGGCGAACAGCCCAGGTAAACTGTTCAGCAGCACTGAGTGAAGCAAAATGGAGCCGAGCGGTGCTGCCGGTCACAGCAACAGGCTGAGCCCTCAGGGGGAAGGGACCACTGTGGGTCCTCTGCTCCAACCTCCCTGCTCAGGCAGGGTCGTCCTGAGGCACATGGACCAGGATTGTGTTCAGACGGTTCTGGAATACCTCCAGTGAGGGAGCCTCTGCAACCTCTCTGGGCAATCTGTTCCTGTATGTGGTCACTTACACAGTAAAGTTTTTCCTCATGTTCAGGTTGACCTTTCTGTGCATCTGTTTCTGCCCATTGCTCCTTGTTCTATTGGATGGCACCACCAAGAGGAGCCCGATTCCATCCTCTTGACATCCATACTTTAGATACTATACACAGGTCCCCTCTCAGCTGCCTCTTCTTGAGGCTGAACAGGCCCAGCTCCCTCAGCCCTTCCTCATGAGAGATATCTCCAGACTCTTGGCCAACTTAGTAGCTCTCCGCTGGACCTGCCTAAGAGTTCCATATCTCTTTTGTACTGTAGAGCTCACAACTGCACACAGTACTCCAAATGCGGCCTGATCAGGGCTGAGTAGAGGGGCAGGATCACTTCCCTTGACCTTTCCGACTCTGCCGTCCAGAGACGCGCCGGTCAGCAGCCCCGCAGGCCGCAGGGGATCCGGGCTGGCAGCGCCCACGCCGGACACACGGCGAGCGGCCCCGGCGCACGCACGGCGCACTCCGGACAGCGGCAGCGCCGGCCTCGGGAGCCTCCGGCGTGCCGTGCCCAGNAGGGATAAAGGGGCAACCAAATGAATCCAAATGCAGAGGAGGGACTGGAGATTTGATTTAGGACAGTACAACAGCATGCAACAGCAAGTGGAAACCATTTCCAATTTCTTGGCTTTTAAAGCATTCCGAACAGGGCATGAATACACACACTCTTATGTTCTAGAATGATGAGTTTCTCACACTGGGTGCCGCTTCGGGCCGCTGCTGGCGCGGCGCGCCCGCCGCAGCAGCCGCCCCGCCGGCTGCTGCCCCAGCAGGGAGCGCGGACATCCAGGATGAGTTTCCCTCCCGGGGAGGAGGATGCGGACACGGGCTGCGAGGGGAGGGTGCCGCTGTCGGAGCGGGCGCTCGGCCGCCTCTCCGCGGAGGAGCAGGCCGGCTCCGGGCCGGGCGGGCGGATAGGCCCGGGCCGCGGGCTGGCCCCTGGTGTCCCCCGCGGGGCTCGCGCTGAGGGGAGCGCTCCGGCGCGCCGCCTCTTCCCTCTCTCTTCTGCCCCGGCCCAAGTGTCGGGCACCAAGTGAAGTGATAAAGTTGCCCGCCCTTCTCCCCACCCTCGTCTGCGAGAGGCCCTTGGGGGGCAGATACTGTCCGTGTGCTCGTGTGAGCAACAAACTGAGGAAAAAGTGGGGGGAAGAGAAAGGGGAGTGAGGAGATACGGCCTCACGGCCGGTTTCTGATGCAACGCGCCGAAGGGTGCACTAATTTCTAACTTTCTGTCCTTACAGTTTTTGTGACCTTTCTGCCACACCTTTTTGTTTTTAATTCTGAGGTTTGGGGTTTTTCCTGTTACATTTAGTTAAATGTTGACATTAGATTTTGTCTTAAGTTCTTAAGTTCTTAAAGTTAAAAAAAAATGCTGCTTGTCTGATTAGTTATAATTATATTATTCTGACGTTATATTGGAACTTGAGGTTTGCTTGTTTAGGGTTTTTTTGCTTTTCTGAACTTTGATTGGGTTTTTAGAACTAGAGACTTTTTAAAAAAAAACCTATGTATGGTTGAAGCTTGAGAGTCTATTTCATTCATTTCAGCTAAACCTGTGTTAACAGTATTGCAGTTTCACTGAAAAACTCCGGACACTTGCTTCTGGAAGACTTGCCGTCTGACACATTATTTCGTAGTCATTGCTACTTACGAATTCACTTAAAATATTTACCTGATTTTATCTGGAATAGTTTCTGGGCAGTTTTTGTTAGGAACTGCTCAGAATGGTTGGATGACATTAAATATAGAATAAAAGCATCTGCTTTTGGTTTTGCTGGTGTTTTTAATTGATGTGAGAGTGCTTGTTTGACAGGCATTGTCATCATAACCCTATGAGCTGCTTGTGTTCCCCTTTCAGTCCATGAATGAATTCACGTACTTTAGAGACAAGATTACTGAAGAAAATACACGGAAACTATTAAAAACATTTTGTTCCAAAGTGATTTTCTATTCATTTTTATTAACTCTGAAGTTTGTGTCCTGATTTGAAATACTGTGGTGGTTTTTTTCCATGCGATACAATCAGAGGAATATTAAACACAGCAGAATTCATGTTCCATACCCATCCATAACATGAGCACTGGGCATGTAGAGAAACTGCTGGAATTGTATTTTTCGATCTATAGATATAAATAAGAATGCAGCTCAGACTTATGCTGCTTTATGTCAGTTTTCCCCTAAGAATAATTGGTCTAATGCTTTTTCCTGTGTTTCTTCTGAAGTACTTTATTTCTCATTGGAAAAACCTTCCTGAAAGGTGTTGCTTGTGGCAGATTTCAGTTTCTGACTGTAGTTACTTTTACTGGAACATTTTCATTGTCATTAATTACCCCTGGCTCAGACCTTTCAAAAATTTTAAAGTACTGCTTGCAATAATTAGGAGCCCGTGAGTTTTTTTCCTTTTCAGTATGTAACTCCCATGTAAAGCGTCAACTAATACTTAAGCTACAGATTTTAAAAATTTAATTTCAGTTCATAATTGGTGGGAAAAAAACCCCAAGAATTGAAGAGTAAAAATATTCCAGCTAGACTACTTTCAGCATTCTGGGACTAACAAACTATGATTGACTGTTGTTTTCAAAAAAAGCTTGAGACTGTTACTGTAGTGTTCGACAGAGTTGTTTCAGAACAAAAGTTAAGGGCCCAGAAGATAGGGCCTGATTCCATCCTTTCATGTTGATATCTAGTTAAATTAAGAGAAGACTCCAAGGGGATGCATGATTCTCAAGTTGAGTGTAACGGCTGCTGCAAGAGGCTTTGCAATAAAAGAATGAGTACAAGACATAATACTCATATCAGTGCAGAATTGAAAGTAAAAGAGCACATGTGAGTGCTATGAATACTTTTTTAAGGAACGGGAAGAGAGGCAGTGATTACAGAAAGAGTCAGTGAAAGAAGTAGCTATTTTGTCAAAATATAGTGAAACTAGGTTCAGGTCTCCCAGGGTAGCTGCCATCGTAACAATAGCAGTGATGGGCCCCCAAAAAATTAATTTTGTCAGCTTTTATTAGAAGTGATTATGGCTGTTCCTCTTTAATGTGCACTTGACCTGCTGATTATGTAGCGCCATTGAGTTAAAATTTCCTTAAGTATGCAAATGTTTCACACTTGAACTGAAATGTGAACAGATATTCCGAAGGCCCAGCTCTTTCCCAGATTCATCATGGAATTTTATATAATTAGAGTAATTACTACACTGTTAAACAATTGAAGACTATGCGGGTTGTACTGAATTGTTTCTGTTTAGTTTTTCAGTGGGTAAAAAGTCAAAGTTTTGCATGTAAATGACCTCAGCCACTCCTCCAGAAGTTTAGTTTATTCACTGGAGTCTTGATATCAGGAAGAAATTCCATTTGTATTTGTGGGTGGATGAACCTAGATTCACAATTTGCTAGTAATGTGCTGTGACAGCTTTGATTATAACATGAATTATTCCACTTTATGCTTCAGTGAACAGAATAATGTTTGCTGGTCATTATGAAAGCCACTCAATTTTAATTTCTAGTTTGGTGCTGCTAGGTGCCTTCCACGATTTCAGTACAAGTTCTTTTTACTAGATCCAGCTTGAGGGTGGAGAAGGACAAAGAGGGAAGGACCATTGTAAATTCCATTTTTGTTTTCGGTCTGGGACAAAAGACTATGTTTAGAATTGACTTGGAGGCTAAACTCAGCCTTCCTCCAGAAATTGATTCTTCCAGGCACAATGACAACACATTGACAGTTGTTGTAGTACATCTACTGGATTTTTTTTGTTTTGTTTTAAATAAACAAGGCATTTGTGGTGTTCTTAATGAGTCATCTTACTGTGTTCTGAAATTTGACTTTAACTTTGAGGAAAAATTGGACAAATACATTTGCTGAGCAGCTGGTCTTTTTATGTTATGGAGTTGTATTATTTCAGTGACTTGTAGAAGATCTGTAAACAATGCTAATGAACAACCATCAGTTTGCACCCTGGTGAGATGGCTGCAGGTTCTTGAGGATTGGCATGACTTCAGATTACTGAGGATTTCCCGTTTCAGGATGGGATAATATTAGGAAATAGGCAGTCTTACTACTTAGTTCAAGCTACATGAATTGGCTCTTTCTTTCCATCCGACTGAAATACAGTCCATTGCAAAAGGAATTTCTCTATATTACCAAACTTGATAAGCAATCTCATTGGTAGGCATAGGTACTATTCTTTTATTGCTGGGTTTTAACAGATAGAGTTGAATTTTCGTGCAGATGTTGTCTCCTCTTCCCAATTGCTCATATTTTACTATTATCATCATTTCATGAAATATATATATAAGTTGCAAATAAGAAAGTGGTAATGCTGCAAAAACAAGTATTCAGATCTAGGGAAATACCAAATCAAGCAGATCCACTTGGCCCTCTTCTGTTTCTTTGTTATGTTTAATTACAGCAGTATGTGATTAAAATAAAGTGAGCTTCACAGAGGACATAGGATGTACTGGTCTGGATTTTAATTATCGTTTCATATTTTATATGGATTCAGCATGTGTCGTGGTATTTTTTTTTAATGCATTCTCTTCAGACTCATCTTGAAACACAGAATTAATATATTTGAGGCTTATTTTGTTCATTACCATAATGTCTCAGAAGGAGGTATTGAGGCAAAAAGCCTGAGAATAATTAGTCAGTAAATTCTTTCTGTCTAAACACTGACAAGTGTCAGTAAGTTCTGGTTTTTGTTGGCTTCTTTTGACAGTTATTTAGGGCTGTGTTCAGAACGGTGCTCTCCAGGACCTGCTGTGCAGTTGGGTGTAAATTAGATCTAAGTTATGCTGAAAACTGGACTTTCAGAAAACGATGCACATAACTACAGGAGAGCTGCACAACAGAGTAAGAAGGAAAAGGCACTTTTTTTCCTGTACTCCTTACATGTCGTAACACCAGGTTTTTCTTTCTGCAGACTCCTGTTTTATTTCTGTGCATCTTCCAACTGGGGGAAAAAAAACAAAACAAAGGCAGAGCACTGTGTTTGATGGAACTCTTGTGACGCCATTGCAAATTGCTGGTTTCATAGACTTCTATTCCTGGTGTCAGCCCTGGTGTGAGCCAGCAGGCACTGATGACTTGCAGAGTTAGTGAGCAGCAGCAGAGGAGCAGAGACCTGGAATGTGGAAAAGAAACCAGGACTCCCAGTGCACGGCTAAGCAGTTGTAGACTTCTTACACAAATCCTGTTTTTACTCTCAGGGCTTGCCTCTGTTCTTTTCCTCTTTGCTCTTTTGCATTCCAGTCTGATTGCTTTCTTTATATTCATGTGCCTGGATACCAACTGGCAAATGCACATAGAACCTGGTAGTTGCTGTTTGTCCTGGTGCCTGCAGGCCAGTGGTCCAGGGAGAGCAAATGCAAAGAAAGTTGTGCTTAGCAGGCCTCCTAAATGCCGTGGTTATGAAACAAAGTTAGCTGAAGTGAAATCAAATTTGTACCAGACTTCTTCTCAGAAAAAATTGCACTTCATAAAAAAATTAATTGTTTGAGTCAGCCAAATGGTTGAAATTTGGTAAAATTACCAGCAATTGACAATTGACAGTAATGAGTATTTCAGCAGTGTCCTTGAAAGAGAATTTTTTACAGAAATAGAACTCTTTGTATTGTCTTTTTTTCTGGAAAGTTACCCCTATATAGCTACTTTCCCCCTTTTTTAAAAAAAGTTTGCAAAGTAGGAATTTAGTTCCTGTAGTGGTGGTGAATTATAAACAGAGGAGCACAAGTTTAGGTAATCACTCGTTTTGATGTAGAAGTTAGGGAAGTGCTTCAGGCAAGAAAGGAGACCAGAAAATTGGTAACAACAGTAGTTTTCACAAAATCCTTGTATCTTTGTTTTTGTTCATGTAGAACTTTACCAGGTCAGTGTGCCTCTCTAATGGGATAGAGTGCCACACGTCTACCTTTAAATGTCACTGATACACAGTTACGGTCTCCATGTCCCTGTCCCTCACTCTGGCCCTGAGCACAGGGGCCGTGTTCTGGGCTTGCCTTCTCTGGAGGCCACTCTGACCAGGCTCCTGCAGAAAGCAGCAAGGAGGGCAAAAATCACACCAAAGCACATGCAAAGCTTATTTTTAAAAAGAGTTGGCTACCAGAAATTAGTATGAGCCTTAAGTGGTCAGAATGTTTGAGTATCAGTCCAATTTATACAACAGCCTACAATAAAGACCTGTGTTTGAGGTTTATTTATGAATAATTTATCTATTATCATAGATAAATAATATAATATAATATTATATTATATATTATATTATATATATCTATTATCACTGCTGCAGGGAATAGGAAGGGGCATGCTAGGAGCAGACATGGGCAGGGGGCTCTGGGAGTGCTGGATGCTGCTCTCCTGCCTTGGCTGCTGGAGAAAGGCAAATGGATCCATGCACTAAAAAGGCTGACTGAAGCTGTCTGTGGTGAATTGACTTTTGTGTGTGCTCATTTTAGAAGCCGAGGCTTAATGTTTTAAAGCTGTTTACTAGATAAAATTTTATGAAAACTTAGTATGTAACATAGTAACTTCTTAATTAAATTGGTTTCTTGATACTAATTTAACTTTTATTAAAAATGTGTGAAAGAGCTGTGTTCCAGGCAGAGCAGACTCCATCAGAAGTTACTCCATCTCTGTTACAATTGAGCTAGTGTGGTAGTTTCTCTTCCCCCAAAAAGCGATGGGATGGGATTGGATTGAATATAACTGACTACATTTAAAGCATGCAGATTTTCATCATAGCAATGCTTAAATAATGTCTTAACTTATTTAATTGCATTTTTTCAAACTCTGTCAGGGCTTTGTAATTTCTTGAGTAATAACTAAAAAAACCATTTGTTTTGATCCTCTGAGGAAGAGCTCAATGGGTTTCAAAGATCAGTTCTGTGTACTCAGACAGCTCCTTTATTTTCATTTGTACTTACAATGTTGATGTCCATTTGACAAATATCACCAGGATCTTAGTTTTAAAAATTCCTAGGCCTTTTACTTTCTTAACATCAGCTAGAGATAAATTATATCATCCAGCTGCTTTTACATCTCCAAGTTCTAATTAAGGATGTTCATCGCTATGCAAATTGTTAGGTCTGGATGCTGTAGTGGAGATTTTTAGAGTTACATAGAAATCCTATTTGTAAACCATGTATTTCTACCTAATTTGCAACAAACTTCCTACTTAGAAGTTAGAGTTGGGGAAATTGTTCAGGCAGGGGTGTTAAAAATGAGGGTGAGGAAAGGCTAGGCTTTTGCCATCTGAATTTATTGTTAAAAGAACTTTTCTGTTTTCAGAACTGAGAAGGAAATTCATCTTTTTCTTAATTGGAACTTTGAGGACACAGCTTTTTACTTTCTTCCTTTTTTGCTTTTGGCAGAAGCCTAATGTTCCCACATTTGTATCCTACTGCACTAAGCCATCTCTGCATCAAAAGAAGACAGAGTGCTCGTCCTTCTGAATTTATCAGCACTGGCATAATTAGCATCAGTGCTTGAAATAAGATGCAGTATCTACAGGGATGATTTTTTTTTACATTGTCTAAGGATTAATGGCATCAGCTCATACTTAGTTTGAGGTTTTAAAGTTTTCTTCACAGGCATTAAGTCTAAATATGTCTTTTAAAGTAACCACCTTACATTTTCTGCAAGTAGGAAAGCCTTATCTCCCTTACAGCTTTGAGTCCATATTGTCCTCCTAAATCTGATGTGGGGCAAATATGCATCAACTGAAGAAAAAATACAGCTGTCAAAACGTAAACCAGTGCCTTTGATGCATTTCAATGCATTTCCACTGGGGGGAAAAATTATCCATAGATTTAGCACTTCTTTATTATGTATTAACATTATGAAAGGATCTTTATGGGATATTTAAGTAGCATTGAGAAAAATTACCTGAAAAAAGGCTTCCTGCATGAATCCACATCCAGAATCATTGCCAGAGCTAAGATGAAAGTTCGAATGTTTCTGGCTTGAGGCTAACAGAGCACATTGTCCCCTAAAAGGAATTAATTTTGTTTGCTTTCCTTTTATCTTTGCAAATAGACACTTCTGCCAGAAATATTCCCCATTGTTCAAGTTAAGCATAAACAAGACATCAGCTGATTACACATACCTTAAATGCTAGGTTGTTTACTTTTTGGCAGCCTGTATATTCATAAGGTGCCTGATGCAGCTGTTGACACCGTGTGTATGTGCTCATACCTGCTCCATTGGAGTTGGATCAATAGGATCAGGAGTTGACAAAAACAAGCTAACCAAAATGAAAGCCTGCCCAATGAAATAAGACACTTGCTTCCTGTTTTCTTTGCTGTTTTCAGTATCGCATTTTTATAGTTCTGTGGGAATTCAGGAACAGGTTTGTGGAATTCACAAGACCTTTCAGTCCATTCATTCTCACTAATGATAGTACTTTGTTGGGTGAAAATAAACACATACCTGGGCAACTTGCCTACATGTTACAAATAGAAACATTAAAAGGTAGAAGGACAAATGTCTCAAGTACCATGTTTAATAAAATTTGGTTCCACTGTGGGCTCCTGTAATTAATATTTGCTTTAGAACTTCAGAAGACTGAATCTTTGAGAGTTCTGCTTGCAGTGCAGAGAGGAGAGAGCTAATTTAAAACTTCTCTTTTGCCTCATCTTTTTTTCATTCCTTCCCGTGGTTTTGGAGGAGTCCATTAATAGTAGAAATATACAAATGAACCGAAGAATAAATGTTCCTGACGAAGTACAGCAAGAGTAAAATCCACCTTAAAGGAGGGGACCTCACTGTGCATTTCTTATATTATTACAAGGGGAAGTTACTCTGACAAGAGTAACTTTGAGATTTAAACAGATTCTGTTAAAACAGTTCATCTATAATAGCCAAAATCCTGTTCAGAGATGTTAGCTTGAAAATGCAGAGGTGTGAAGTGGTTTTGAATTGTGTAAACATCGAATTAAATTATTATTTGAGCTTTGTTAGTGTTTTGTAATTTGGACATGCAGCATTGTCCTTTAGCAAAAGAAGATAAAATATGCAGAGGTTCAGAAAAGTCTCAGAGTACTTTTTAAAAAAAAAATTTAGTAGTAATTGGTAGAAGTAAATACTTTGTGTGTGGCACTAGCGTACATGATGGATAATTATTTGATTAAATTATTGTGCCTAGCCTCACCCCACCATCTTTGGCAGCATTTTTAGCGTTTTCTCAATCATCTCCTGCTTCTCAGTGCAGAAGCAGCTGGTGTTATCGTCATTCTTCTTTTTTTTAATTTCCTTAGACAAGGATGAATCGTTAGGGCATAAAAAGGCAGATTGTAGAGAGATTCACGGAAGCACTTGGTACCCTCCAAGCTGAATCATTACTTGTGTGGCAGCTCAGCCAGAGTCTCTTTGTGCTCAGCAAAGGCTGGAGAACAGAGAGCCTTTAGGGAAACCAGGGTCTGCGTGTTCTCTCCCCTCCCAGAAACGACCTGTGCTGTGGGGCCTCTGTCCTAAACTCCACAGAACTTCAGTCACACAATCTGTCCTTGTCACAGAGGTGCAGTTGGTAGAGCTGTGAGTGCATTAATCCAGAAGGAAATCTGCTGACAGGCAAGTGTTGGTGGATGGTGAGTCTGGCCTGGTCATGGGCCAGAGAGGAAATCATCATAGGGGTCCATACATGCTCTACAACCAAACACTGCCTGTTAATATACGAGCATTCTGTGTCAGTTGGAGTAATGTCTTGCTATCTTTTATCCATTTTCAGCAGGTTATTAGATGTTCTGAACCCTTTTTTTTCTCTGATTTTTTTTTTTTTCTTAAAATGTAGGAATATTCTGAGGACAGCAATTCTGAACCAAATGTGGATCTGGAAAATCAATACTACAATTCCAAAGCTTTGAAGGAGGATGACCCCAAAGCAGCATTAAGCAGTTTTCAGAAGGTTTTCTGTCTTTATATTCTATCTCTTCTTTTTATATTAATTCACATTTTAAAATATTTTATACCATTTGAGTTATTTTCTGAAATTTTAAGAGTAGCATCTATCTTTTAACTTACTAATATGCTAAGTTCATTATTGAGCATCTTTGATTCCTGGCTGGCTGCCTTTCAGGATCATTCTTAGGGATAATAAATAGGATACAGTACAGTCTTATCACAGATCTGACTTTTTAATCGTCAGGATTTACTAAGTTAATTAAATAGTTCTAAATGTGTTTTCATATGTCAACAATAGAAACCAGATCCATTTGGGTTTTTTTAATGAAATGATGTTTTCCCCAGTGTCTTATGTAACATTATATTTGCTTTGCTATCTGATTCCAAAGCTGTATATGTATAAATACTAAGTGACACAGAGTTTGTTTTAAATTTTTAATGTTTGCACACTGCTACGAGAAAGCAGTATGTTAGATGTAACTTTTTAAAGGAAAAATAGACTTTTGCATCTCTTGGCTTATTTATAGTGTATAATAAAATTATATACACGACTTATTAAAAAAAACTTTCCAAAATTTTTACTTACAAAACATTTCCTTAACTATATTACATTAAAACTTGTGAAGGAACTGTAGTAATTCAGAGGAGCTTTTTAACTTAATTTAGTCAAAATTTAGTTGACTCAGTTTTGCAGGAGGTGTTACAACTATTTTTGCATATGTATTTATGGAGTGGCATTAAAATTTAGTGTTTGGCATTAAAGTGTTTGCTGTTAGACAACAACAACAAAAATTATGTTCACCCTCCCTACATCAGCTAAGTTGTGAAAACTGATAAGATACATATCTCTCACTAACTTTTTCAATAATACCAGGAAAGAGTAAAATTGAAGAACAAGGCAGAGTTAAACATTACTTTGTAAGGAACAAAGTGGCGGGGGGGGGAAGGCATGTATGGGATATGTGTATTTTAAGCAATTTAAGTTTGAATAAAGCTTTTACAAATACTGTTTTAAAAATTCTTCTATTTCAGGTTTTGGAGCTCGAAGGCGAAAAGGGAGAATGGGGATTCAAAGCTCTGAAACAGATGATTAAAATAAACTTTAAACTGGTAGGAATTACAGCTATCACTTGGGAGTAAATGGCATAAATATGTATTTGATCCAGAGATCTAAAGTTATTTTTCTAATTTATGTCTATGACAACTAAGTCTGCCAGAACTTGTCTTTTGCAGCCTGTTATGGCTACTACATATATGGCAGGGAGATGATGTGGTGTTTGCAAGTCAAAGGCAAAATGGATGCAGAAAAACTGCTGTAATCAGCTGCTACTCCATGCAAGTGAACGGCTCAGTCCTTGCTGTGCTGAGGTATCACACCTCTGAAAGTGGTCCTGTGTCTCTGGGTCTACTGCTCCAGGACAAAACAGTGAAACGTTTATATGCTGTGTATGGAACCTTGCCAAAGATTTGTATGGCCAGCTCTGTTTCCTTCATTGAGATAAATATTTTAAAGGTGTGTTCCATGCAGTCCTGAAGTTATTTCTGATCCTGCAGGTTATGAATAAAGTGGTGGTATGAAAGTTTTAATAGCAACCACTACTGCATTGTCTTTCTTTTATGCTTTTTTTTCCCGTGTGTACACTTGCAAGATATCTCTGTTTTTAATAATTAAAACAAAAATTATAATGTGATTTTGTTTTTCTTTTAGACTAACTTTCCTGAAATGATGAATAGGTATAAACAGCTATTGACCTACATACGGAGTGCAGTTACAAGGAATTACTCTGAAAAATCCATCAATTCTATTCTTGATTATATCTCTACTTCCAAGCAGGTTGGATCATCAATTCTTTCATCTTTGTAGTTTTCAGTTTTGCGTTTTTAACTATGGACATCTTTCTTGTTTGGTTTGGGCTTTTTTGATCTTAATAGAGGGATTTTGAGTATTCATTTGCTGTCATATGTAAAAATACATTTCCCACATGTAGTGGATTCTATTAACACAGATAAATCCTCATAAACTTGTTCTTTTTTGGCAATATTTACCTGGAATTTCTGTGCTAATAAATAACTTTTTTTTAGCATAGCTACACAATATAAGTGCCCTCTCAAATATAATTTCTACTTAAAAAATGCTTTTTTTTGAATTTTGTGGGGAGAGGGGAATCTTTGCAGTGAAGTGTTGGTGTGAAATCCTGCCTGTCCAGTGCACTGTGCAAGGGAGGTACATATCCATGGATACACAGCCCAGCTCCTTCCCTTTTGTGTTCCTGTAGAAGCTTACAGAGAGCAGGAAGCTCCCCTCACTGCCTGCCTGGAAGCAGCACCTTTGTTTGGAGGATCATTGGTCTTTAGTGCTGAGTCCTTGGTCATTGTCACAATCCTTCCTGTCCTGCCACTCTTAGGAGTGAAAGTTGAACGATGAGTTACTTTTAGGGTCTAAAGGATTGTCTTAGACTGTCCCTTCTTGGCAGAGGTCAGTGTGTCTGGTCTAAATGCAGTTGAGCCAGACCTGGAGGGACCATCTGGAAATCTTAACTTGATGTATAGTCACAGATTTGTTACCCCCAAAGAAACAGTGGCCATGAACAATACTAATGCATTCTTTGTAGAACCCTTGTAAAAGGAAACACTCAGAACTCTGATTTCCATTTCAGATGATGTATTTTTGGGTTTAAAGCAAAGAAACGGTTTGATTCTCTCAAGAGCTTTCTTTCACTCAGCATTGCTAGTCCAGAAAGAAGGCATCTTTTCCTTAGACCATTTTCCTCTCTTTGTAAAGCATATTTTCTTTTTGATATGTAAACTATTTTATTCTTTTAAGTGGGAACAATATTGCCTATGTTTGTTACACAGCATCAGAATTCTGTTCCTTGGTTATATGAGATGGGTTTTATAAGGTGGCTTTCATTTTTCACAGATGGGTAGGAATCTTAAAACATGAATACTTTTTAATTATATCTGTTTTATATAAGAAAAGAAGTGTAGTTAGTTTGGTTACTTTAGAAGCTGTTTGCAGTTTAAATGCAATCAGTAAGATGTAGATACCTTTCTTATTTTGAAGTTCAAGCATGCACTTTTAGTTTGTTCAGATTGACTTTATTAACAGGTACAAATTTGCTGTTTACAATTATAGAATTCTGATTTTTTATGTCAGATGGATTTGCTTCAGGAATTCTATGAAACAACACTTGAAGCTCTGAAAGATGCTAAGAATGATAGATTGTGGTTTAAGACAAACACAAAGGTAATATATGTAACTTCCTATTTTTTGCTTTTGTTTGACACCTTCAGCTAATTCTTATAAATTATAATTGTGAAATTTTAATAGACCTCAGTACTTTAACTTTCTTTTCTTTACAGCTTGGCAAATTATATTTAGAACGAGAAGAATATGGGAAGTTACAAAAGATTTTACGTCAGCTGCATCAGTCATGCCAGGTACCTTTATATTCTAAATCACTGTGCCTTAGTAAAAAAACATTGATGCATTGATTTCTTTTTTAATACATCTGTTGTTGGCCTTTGAGGCATTTTGCTGAGCTTTAGTACATAGGGAAGAAATAATGTGTCTGCTTTAATTTATCTGCTTGATAACATGAACAAAAAATGCTAGGTGTTCTATTCCTTCCTTAAAGATGTTTTTAAAAAAATAATTCATGTCTGCTGATTAGGTTTCTCTTCAGGTGCAAGGATGAGAAGCACATATCAGTAATCTATAATGCATAGACATTTATTTTAAAATACACCAAAGATTCCAAGTGAGCTTTATTCAAAACTGAAAGCACAGTTGTTACTTTCCCATCTGGAAGGGGAAATAATAAATGAGCCATGCAGCCTGCTGTGCTTGTTTGTGACAATTTCCCTCCTTCAGTATGGAAAATAGGTTACAAATACCTGGGAAATGGTTCCGTTAGAGGCAGCAGAAAGTCATGTGTGTTATCTATATATATACACGCATTTGTGTCAGTCATTGTATTTATATACTTCAGAGTGTGGCTTAAGGAAAGAGGAAAAGAATTAAGGTTAAAGTTTTGAGGAAAACAATTAAACAAAACAACTGGCATTTTAAATGAAGGGCTTCAAAATGTAGCCTATGGTAAGTTCTTTGAGTACTATGTTTTCTGTTAGTAGTTATATCAAAATTTCAGAGTTTCAGGAATATTCTTATTTTTGACAGGAAATTACTGAGAGTATTTGGTTATCAGTGTTTTACTAGTTTAAAACTGAAATTGCTGTTCTCTTGAAATTTCACAGTATTTATTACTTAATCTGTCCTAGACTGATGATGGGGAAGATGATCTAAAAAAAGGTACTCAACTATTGGAAATCTATGCTTTGGAAATTCAAATGTATACAGCACAGAAAAATAACAAAAAACTTAAAGCACTATATGAACAGTCATTGCACATCAAGTCAGCCATTCCTCATCCGCTGATCATGGGAGTTATCAGAGGCAAGTTCATCTTGAATTTTTCATTTGTCTTCCGTTACAGAGATTTGTTTCTTGAAAATCTGATAAGGGGTGGTTTTTTCCAGTTCCAACTATAAAGACAAAGGCTTCTGTAGATTCACAGTCTCATCATTTGCTTCTTGCAGGACTTCAGCTCTGCAGTTCTGGTGCTCAGGTGCCAGAGGCACTGGTCAGAAGGGCAGTTGGCTACATAACTGTTAGGAGAGAAACAGTAGAAAAGAAGAGGAAGACTTTCTGTGTGGTACCATGGCAGGCAGCAGAAGATAAATGCAAAGGCATCTGCAGGGGATAAAAACAAAGGCTTGACAGGACTGCTAGCAGAAGGGACTGCTGTTTCTGCAATCCCCTTTTATAAATTTGTGTCTCACCTCGCTAAAACTCAGCAGGAACCAAGGGCTTTAAGATGTGCTTGAAAATATTATTTATTATCTGTAGTAATGAATTGTAGTGGAAACACGCAGTGTGTCTTGAAAAAAAACTTTCTTTATGCCTTCCTCCTTCCCCTGGTGTAGACACTGCACAGACAATCAGGCAGCAGTGGGTACTTCAGAAATAAAAGGATATAGAAAGAATTTCTCATTTTTTCTGTGCGGTTTTGCTCAACAGGGAAAATTCCATAAATACACAAAGTCTGTTGCCATTGAAATGGAGATAGAATTTATCTCCATTTTTGCGTTATTTTAACATAAGGGTGAAGTAATTAGTGGCTAGGATGATTACTGCTCTTTAATTTTTTGTGTGTGGGTTGGGTTTTGTTTTTTCTTCTTTGGAATGGGTTTATATAAATGGCAGTGCTGTATGTGAAGGCCCTAATGCTTTTTTTTCCTAATGATTTCAGAGAACGAAATGACTTCTGAAAATGTTTCAGTAATCTATTTAGAAATAGCATGGAACTTGAGTACAATTATTGTAGTCAGCAACAAGCACACAGTGTTCCTTTTCATCTGTGTTTTCTTTTCAGAATGTGGAGGCAAAATGCACTTAAGAGAAGGAGAATTTGAAAAGGCACATACTGATTTTTTTGAAGCATTCAAGAATTATGATGAATCAGGGAGCCCCAGAAGAACCACTTGCTTAAAATATTTGGTCTTAGCAAACATGCTCATGAAGTCTGGAATAAATCCATTTGATTCTCAGGAGGTATTTCTTTTCTTTTTCCTTCACACCCCCCCACATCCCCTCACCCTTTTCTGAATATACAGAGAAATTACCTGAAGGATGGAAATGGGAAAAAAAATTCTAAACTTGGCATATTATGCTTTCTGTTCTGTGTAGGCTAAACCATACAAAAATGATCCAGAGATTCTAGCAATGACGAATTTAGTAAGGTAAGATTTTAATTTTTCTGGAGATGAGAACAAAAAGATAAAAAGACAAAAGATACAGTGTCCAAACCAGAAAGGGAATATTTTTAGAAATGGCTTTTCTCTGCACAGTTAACAGTTATTCATAAATATTGGGCAAATATTTGTGGACTGTTTTTCTTAAGAAACTTACTATGAGAGACCATAGTACAAATAGCATACTGTGTAGGAGTACAAAACCTGTGTACTTTTGTCACTTCATGCTGTGACAAAAACCTCATTTCTCCCCTTAAATAATGTTGTCCCACCTTGTACTGCAACTGGTCTTTTTAGGCTTTGGCTGATTACATTAGAGAAACTGAGTTGAATGACATCTCATACCAAAGCCAATAGAATAGTTTTGATGCATGGATATGTCATGCGTTCCTAATTTAGGAACACAAAACTTAACTCTCAGTAATCTCCCCTGTCCTTCAAAGATGTGAAAATCAAAAGAAAGCCTCATTACCTCTTACAGGCAACTGTGAGGACTTTCAGTGTGTTGGGGCATTAGGTCAAGGAACTAAGGCAGGTTTTGTACTCTGTGCTTTGAAGCTCACCCATTGCATCCACTGTGTCCTGCCTTGCTCCTTTTCCCCTCTTTTAAGAAATAATCTCTGCTCACATTTCGAAACAGTTGATCCTGCATTGGAACAACCCTTGCTCTGATACTGCTCTTGTGCTGTACCATGGTATACAAACAAATTGTTTCTGAAAGTGAGGATATCCATCCATTATTGACATGGTGATTTAATAAATTATTTGGCAGCTTATTAAGGGAATATTTCCAGTAATTCATTCCACTTTAAATGTGTTTTTGCTAATTCACTGTCATAGTTTCATGTGAATTTGAGGCAGAAAGAACTCCAGATGGCCTTACCCAATCTGATTTTATTCATATTTCTAATTTCTATCTTTTATCTTGACATTTGAGTATAACTACTTCTTTAAAATTAATAATGCAATTAAAGCAGTGTAGATAAGAAATACGCAGAAGATAAAATTAATTTCAAACATTTATGTTTTTAATCCTTCCTATACTCTACAGTGGGAACTTGAATGCTTTACAGATGATAGAAAGAGACTTCTGAAATAAACAATAAAATATACTGAACTGAATTTCTTTTCATTATGAAGTAGAATTTCCTGGTTTCATGTGATACAGACGAAAACTACTTATAAACTGCTCAGGTTCTATCTTAAACTTAACAAGTCTTTTTCTTGGCCATTCTAATAAAGGATGAATCTTTTTTAACCAGTTTCAAAACAATTTTAAAATGTACAGTATATGAAGGACAAATAGATGTTGCTGTTAAAATGTTTGATGTCAGTATTAAACAGAAGTTGAAAGTTTTGATTTGAAAGAATGTTTTTCAAGAAAAAGGTCTTTCTTCAGAGGTTGCAGTTCTTGATCTTTAAATGATGCTGTGGTGGCACCTTTGTGCAATGCCTTCTCATTTGACAAGATTGACTCGTGAAAGGATAAATATACAAATAAGCTATAAAGAAAAATCTAAAGAGTAATATTATGCCAGAATTACTGATGGATAATCCTGGAAGTCCGGATTTCTTTCATCTTCCAGTATTTTTAGCATTCAGCTTAAGATGGACATTGTAGAGACAGCAAGAGCCTTCTAGACTCTTTTTAGCTCTTTGTTCCATAAAGAATGACTTCATGAAGCCAAAATTCATGTAATGATACTTTTCAAAACAGGGTATTTAAGAATAGCTTCTTAAATTACAAAAGTTTTCAACTGGAGTGCACTTGTGGAACAACTAAATGTTCATACTAAACTTCAGTAAATGCTACTAAAATTGAAGCAGGAGAAAGGTAATTTCTTTTGCATTTCATCTTGAAAGAGGTTTTGCTTATAAAGGTTCTGAATATAAGTATTTTCCACCAGTGCTTAATACACATATTTTTAGACATTGTGGAACATAATCTTAGAGTCTGTTTAACTTTTAAAATTAATAACTCAGTCTGTTGTGTTTTTCTGAAGTGCCTATCAGAATAATGACATCACTGAATTTGAGAAGATTCTGAAAACAAATCACAGCAACATCATGGACGATCCCTTCATAAGGGAGCACATTGAAGGTATTTTGGAAGACTGTTTTAATCATTTTTGTTTTCACTACTTAGTAAGCTCCTTTTTTTTTTCTTTTCTTCCCCCCACTCTGGTTTATTTTCCTTTTTGGCACTAAGAGTTCTTTGTAATGACTTGTGGATGATTCTTTTACAAGTTATTTAGAAGTTGGTCAGGGCTGACTTGCATCCAGACATGTGGCATGACGGTGAAGAATTGCAGAAATGATGGAGAAAGTTCTAGCAAGAGTGGATATTGTAAGATAATATCTATGGTGGTGTTAAGACACTTGAGTATTTTGAGTGTTGTTTTTGTTATTTCTTTTTTTCCCGTTGGAACAGTGCAATGAGAGCAACCCTCACCTGTAAGGGTTCTTATCTAAGGGTTCTCATCTAAAAAAAGATGGTTTGTATCAGTCTCATCCAGTTTGATATTTGCTAGTTTATAAAGCTAGTTTTCTGCTTCAGACTAAAGACAAAATACATAGACAATGTAATGAAGGTTGCACTAATAAATATGCAGTACTAGAATATGTAAAAAGATGCATACTTTTCATTTATATCTTGTAAACAATGGTTGGAGTTATAGTACCTATACTTAATAAAATGGGAGCACATTAACCCATGCCGTTCTGTTCCATTAACATGACAAAATAAAGTTACTCCAACCATTTTTCATGTATCTGAGAATTGAAGAGTCTCTTCACTTCAATACAGTGCTCAGTTCTTCAGGTAACTATTGTTTCCAAGAGTGGGTCTTGCTGTGGCACTGCAGGATAATTTAGCTGGATAGTTACATGAAAGAAAAGAGTTAAATCCAGAGACCTGGTTTTCTTATACTTGTTGTTTGTAAAAGAGAACAGGGCAAACAGCAGGGGAAACTAAATATAACCCACTGCTGCTGTTCATGTCAACTGCTGGTGAGCTGCAGAGTCTAACAGGGAGACTGTAAGATTAGAGCTGGATGCTTATGGAGGAAGAGTGAGAGGACTGGAGAGCAAGAGAAGGGCAGCAGAACCAAGGCCTTGAGGAGAACCTGAGTGTCCCTCCTTACGTGCTGCTGTCTCATTGTTTGACCTCTCTAGTGACACACAACATGTTTGTGGTTATGTTTGCATACCTTGCCTCGTTTTACTCTCCACAGTTTTATTGAGACACATAATCTGGTGTTCAGTGGTATTTTATTATATAAACAGTCCTTGTTTAAACAGGTAAAAATGGATCTACCTTTTTTTTTCTGTTTATTTATTACTGTAATTTATGCTTTCATTTTATCCCAACTGTCTTTAATAGTGTAAAATATATAAACTGATGACTGCACTATTTTATCTAGGCAAAATCAGCCTCTTCATGCAGACTGTTTTATATGACTTCAGTTTCTCATCGTAATTACACCATTAGGCCCTGATCTTTTAACTTTAAATGGGAATATTCCCCATGAAGTTAAGTGCACAGACATTTTAAGTTGCACAGCTGTAAGAAAACCCCTTTTCACTTTTGTACAAGGCATTCTAACTGTAAATCAGGGGGGCAGACATACCAGGCAGTGATCTCTATGATTTATCCAGTTAGCTTGAGTAAATTAAATTTTTACCAGAGAACATGTTGCTCCATGTTTAAACAGCTTTCAACTCCATCTATCCACCTTCAGAGCTACCTATTGCTTGGATCCCTGGAAAAGGAGGGCCCTTGTTATTTTGCTGTGCTTCCCCACCCACTGAATTACTACCTTAAAAGATCATGGTGTTTAGTGTATCTTTCTATATGGAGTGGTATTGCATCTTTATTTCAATACTGTTGGTTTTACACTGTTTATTTTTTCTTCTCTTACAGAGCTTTTGCGAAACATCAGAACACAAGTGCTTATAAAATTAATTAAGCCTTACACAAGAATACATATTCCTTTTATTTCTAAGGTATGTGTCAGTGGAGCCTTGCATTTGTTTAAGTAAATTATTAAAAGCTTTTAAATAAATAGAGTGCTTCCAGAAATAGAACATCTAAAATATACTCTAAACCATAAAGTATTACTGATGCACTGCTGGCAGCTTTGCAGTGCAAAAATGTAAATTTCAAGTGTCATCCAAATGCTTTTTATAATATGTACTAAGATATACTTCTAAAATACTCAACTACCATATTCTACTTGGTGTAGAAAATCACATTTCTGAAGAAAAGTATAAAAAGTGAAATTTGTATAATTAAAAATGTAATTATAAACCTAAATTTTATGAACATAAAAATTAAAATTTTAATTCCTTTTGTTCATAAGCAACCTTCATGTTTGTGTTGTATGAGTTACAGAACTGTGTTAGTAGAACAAACCAATTTACCATAGAATCACTGATTTCACTGCCTAATCTGGAAAGAACTAAATAATAAAACAGTGATAATCTATAAGTATTTCCATCTCCAGTGGGTCTGTGATTTTGCTTGCAAAAATTCATAGCATTGCAAAATATGTCATGAAATATTAGAGATGCCTATTTCTTGTCCTTTAATTCTTATTAGAACTCGGTGGGCTTTTTTTTTTTTTAAGTTAGACTTAAGACTTGTAGGAGGTTCTTGAGCCAGAAGATGCAATTATGTCCCTAAATGGTTTTGAGTGCAGATCCATTCTTTTCTGATAATTATTGTCTTATTTTATTTCCTGGGTTTTTGTGGTTTTGGTTTATTTTGTTGTTGTTTGGTTTGGGATATTTTTTATCTGTTTGTTTTTTCAGTAAGTCAGTAAAGGAACTCATTTCTGGAGCTTCCAAAATTTTGCTTTAGTGCATTCAGCTTTTTCTGAGAGGTTACTGGTCTCTCCATTCTTGGCCATGTGTCCTTTGGGGGGAGGTGTTTTGCTTGATAGATCACTATTGAATTGATACTTTTGAACAGTAAGAAACAGAGGTTAAACCAAATTCTGTATATGAAAATGAAGATTGGAGGGTTTTAATGTTGCAAAACATGGTAGCAGCATAATGAGTTTTCTCTTTGTTTCAGGAGTTAAACATAGATGTAGCTGATGTGGAAAGCTTGCTTGTGCAGTGCATATTGGATAAGTATGTACTTGATTCTTGATCTTTGATTACTTTAAAATAATCAAACTAGAGAAGAAGCAACAAAATATTTTGGGGCATTGTGATAATACTGGTTGATTCTAGAAGTGAAAGGTAATGGTGCTGACTTTGGATTTGCTTGGTTTCTGAGCAGTAAAGTATGTTGGAAGGATGGGAGCCAAGAAAATTATATAGAGAGATTGAGTGGCATCTTTTTACTTTAATTCTTAATTACGTAATAAATTCCTTTAATTACTCTGAAATTATGAAAGTTGTTATTCTTAGTAATTGCTGCTTATACCCATGTATATTTTTGAGTATATTTTCAAGTTGACAGATTGGTAGTCTGCTCTCCTTAACTAGAAAAATTTAACTACAATTTGCAAAACCTGTTTTTCTGGAGAGCAACTTGTTATAACTACTACAAAAATATAATCCATACATGGGCTTGTATTGTTTGATTTCTCTTCACATAAGTCTCCATTTTCAATGATTCTTTGACTTTCAAGAACTGTTTATGTCATATTGCTTCAGACTTTGTGTGGGTCATAGCTAAGCAGATAAAATATGCATTGCCCAATGAATTAGTTAATTGGATTTCCAGTCATGATGACAGCTTAATAGGCAGTACTGCCCAAGGCAATAATTATAAAAGTGCTGAATTCTGAAATGGACTTTGTGCCTCTCTTGTATAAGACCTCTTGTTTTACCTCTGATTTATTGTTAGCTCCTATTTCCACATCCATTGGCGATTTATTGTTTTTCTTTATTTACTTCTAGCACTATACATGGCCGAATTGATCAAGTCAACCAGCTCCTAGAACTGGACCATCAGAAGAGAGGTGGTGCACGTTATACTGCGTTAGATAAATGGACCAACCAACTAAATTCTCTCAACCAGGCTGTAGTCAGCAAGCTGGCCTAACAGAAAACAAGCTTCTACAAACGTACCTAAGGCAACAGTGCAGTGATGTAAACCTTAAAAGAACTGGGAATGGCAAAACTACTGTCGGTTGGTGTGCCCTGAAATTATTGGAGTTATGGCAGAAGTGCTTTTTTGATCAGCTGGTTTGTGTTTTGCTGCTGCATTTATCCCAAGAAAAAAACAGCTTTAATCTCCAGAAGAAAACCAAAATGCCACGGGATTTATGCTGTATTGACATCTTGCCCTAAACATACAACATCCTAATAATTTGTCAAGGGGCAATTAATGACCAGAGAGAAGATTTTTGTCATGATTTTAAATACACTGACACGTTACTGTTGGTTAAATTTAAACATGTTTTACCTGCAGAAATTCTCTCACAGAAATAACCTGCAATAACTTGAAATGCATACCCTTTTGAACACTTCCTTTTCTCATGTATAAATTGAAATGTTTGCTGCATTTTGCAAAATGTCAATTCTCCAAAAATGTGTCCATATATTTCTGTACCTGCAGTGTAGTAAAGGTTTAGAAGAAACCCCATAATTATAGTGGCATACTGTCACTTAGGTTTCAAGCAGCAAAATAAACAGTGCAGTTCAGAAATTGTACAGTTTGTTTCTTGATGTGCTTTCATTATACTTGAATTTTACTTGTGTTATTTTTAAAAGAAAATAGGTATTACTTGATCTCATCTCTTTTGTGAAGGACAATGTGGAGATTCTAAGACTGAACCCCTTGGTATGTGTGCTGTTGATTTTTCTTTTGTCTTTTTTTCCCCTTGAAATAGTGAAACATAAATAGTATGTGAAGGTACATAAACAGTGCCACACACAGACATTGTAATAGTAGAAAGAAAAATCTATATGTAGAGTAATTAAGAACTCCCCAAAAATAATGAAAAAGCTTAATAAATTACAAATGTCCATCACATACATGCAAGGCAGCATGGTAAACTCAATGTTCTAGGGCAGGATTTAAATTTATAACAGGGTATAATTAAATAGGATAAAATTAACTTCAATCTGAAGAATAGTTATGTCCCTTAGAAAATTATTTTGCTCTGCAATTGTCAAAGCAAGTAATTTTTTTCTCCTAGTGTTTACACCGTAAAACTTAATGTGTACCGTGAGTAGCATGATGCTGAGTCTTGGGTAAGCATTTCTTCTTCTCTCATGTATTTTTTTACCAATAAGTGTTTTTAATTTATCCACTTACTTAAAACAAAAGTAAAATTTAAAATTTTAAGCAAAGTTTTCCCCTTTGTGCAATCTGTAGATAACATCTGACTATAGCACCTTGTATTCTGTTTTTTGTATTTTGTTTTTTGCAACGCTGTGATGTGTAACGTAGTCTTTACTTTGAAAATTCCAGTAATACCTGGTGAGGTGAAGCTGAACTTAACAACACTGCACAGTCATTGGGGGACCCTTACCTACAGATCCAGAGACTTTATTTTGGATAGCAAATCTTGCAAGGTTCTCCTTCTCATGGAGTCAGGGGACACGCTCAGTGGCAGCTGTTTGAGCAGGTTTCCATTCTCTGCCATTCCCACCACCCTTGCTGTGGGAAGGAACAACTCCTCTCTTCCAAAGGAGGGGGAAAAAGAGAGCTATGCATAAACTTACACAACCACTGAAAATAAAAAAAAAAGTCCTCTTGACTCTGTCTGTTGTACCTGATGTAACCTTTTCCTTCTCAGCTATGTCTGCCGAGGAGGCGTATTTGGAATTTTTTAAAGGAAGGAAGTGGGAATACTGCAGTAAATCTTGTCCTGTCCATCTAGTTCCCTTGTTTTATCTTTTTGTTCTGAAGGACTAATTGCTGTAGGAGTAGTCCAACTAGTGAAGGACCCTCAGTCTGATGGTGAGGGCTAGCAATGTTTTATACAGAAAAAGGGTCCATCTACCTCTAAGAAATGGTTGTGTGTTTTGGCATACTTCAGTTCTTACTCGTGTGTGCAGTGCCTTAGCATCTGTGCTCTAGGCACATAAGGAAGATTCATATAATCCCTAAGGGATTCTACCCCTTTTCTGAGTTCTCATAATTCTTAACCTGGACGATGAAGGTTTTCTCTGGGGAAATACTGAGGAGCTCTGTTGTCAGACAACTGCAGCAGAAATTGCCAATAGTTGCTACAGCCCACCTATAGTCCCTGGTAGATTGGCTCTGGTGTCATTTCTGTCTCCTCAGGAAAAGTGAACAAGCACTTGAAGGAAGAGGGTGAATGAATTTTTGTTCAAGAAGCACCATTGCACTGCAGGTTGGTTGAGACGTGGTAAGCAGCCTCACTGCATTCTCAGTCTTGGGTCCAGTCATTAAATTTCTGCAGTTGTTAATTGTCAGAGCCACACTTGTCACGATTTCTTGGGTGTTTTTATACACCTCTTGTTGCTGTTGGTACAAGACAAACTGGCATTTTAGCTCATTACCATAACACTGTTTGCTAAAGAACATTTTAATGCCTGTTGTAATCTTATGTAAGATTACAACAGTGATTAAGCTGTGTATATATAAACCCTTCTTTTGAGTTGCTGGCAGCTTATGCTTTAAAATTGAACAACAGGCAAATCTGGGACAATGTGGGTGCTATGTCTGCATTTTAGATTTTTATCATTATTTTTAATCAAACATACTTTGAAGGAATGTATTCTTTGTGCATCTCAAAGTCCTACTCTTAACGGATTGGATCTGAAACCAATTTAATTTAATTTTCCTTTTAAATAGGCCTGAAAATATATTGAACAACAACAACAAACCCCAGAAAAATGGCAAGGCAGCTGAAATGCACCCAGCAGAATAATATAATGAAGTTATTTGAATTGTAGTCTGTAAATAAACTGATTTCTTAATTACTCAGGAGTTGTCAGCTGTAAAACATTATGTCTGTAATTGAAGATTGTATTTTCATATTTTTTTTTCTTTCAGAGGTAGTGAATTAATTTACTTGAGTAGGAACTGTGTATGTATGGAGTAAAATGACATCACTTGGGGCAGTAGTACCCCTTTCTCAAAAATACAGCCAATATTTGAACTAAATGTCCATATATAGGTCTTAATATGGATTTTAAAATAAAAGTGTAGCTGTTACTTTATTATTTTCAAAGTGCTAAAAATGTATTTTAGAACCAGGTTAGTGATCTAGGTAAAATACATTACAAGTTAGTCAACTAGTTAAGTGTTAATTAAGATACTAAGAAAGGATTTTCACCATCTTAAATGCCTCTAACTGTGTGGTAAGGCAGATTGCAAGCTGTGTTAGAATAATTGCATATGTAGTGCTAAATTTTAGATGTAATAAGTGTAAGCATTACAGCAAGAGTAAAGGCTAATCCCTTCCTGGCCGTGTTGGAAAGATTGCATGGCAGTTCTGTCCTGGCTGGCTCTGCAGCTGCTCTCGGTGCGAGTGCTGGGCTCACTCTGGCTGCTGCCAGGTACTAATCACACGTTGCTGTTGGAATTGTGATTCTCAGGTTCCTGGAGCAGTTCCCAGCTCACCTTCCCACTGTGGTTCCAGTTGTGTTCCCTGCTGCGTGTGCCCGTGGCTGCCTGTGCAGGACACCTCACGTCACATCACCAGATACGGTTTTATTTGCCAAGATCTACTTTGCTTTCTGTACTTCTCTTTTTCAGTAATTATGCTGAAGATTTTAGTCCCAGGCCAGTAAAAATGTCATTTTGGACTCTGCTTCACTCCTGCTGCCTTTTCTACTTGCTCACCATGGCAGCCTCCAGCCCCACCAGTGCTGCTGCCACGGGGCTCAGTCTGAGCCTGCCTGGATCTCGGGGTGCAGGGTGTTACTGAGCAACCCTGATTTCCTGCTTCCATGCCAGTGCATCAGGCCTATACATATATTCACGCTTTCAATATAAGAAATTGATTGAATTGATTTCAGTGAGATGTGTGTAATCACATCCTTATGTCTTTTGTAGGACTTTGTACCCACCAGATGTAAATAGAGCCCATGGAAAGGCGTGAGCAGCCACACATGTGCTGTTACATTTGCTTGTAATCCTGTGATTTGAATTCTGAATGCAGTCATTACCAAGTGCCTTCCCATATTGCTGAGATATTTCAGTTTAGACTCACATTTTTTATTTTTGTGTCGACCTAGATTTTCTTCTTCATTTGATCTGTGTCTCCCATTGTGTTCAGGAAGGGTATCTCCACTACCCAGCAGATGCAGCAATAAAGCCAAAAACCTAATGGCAAAATTGCATTCAGCACCTGCTGAGTTCGACCATCATTTTTGCTTATGAGCTATTCACTTACTCTGTGTTGCAACAAAGAAGTAGCAATAATTGTTTACAAACTGCCTGATTTGAGAAGTGGACCCTTACGATTGAGTATTCAAATCAGTTACCAAGTGTGTTTAAATTCAACAGGGCTTTTAGAAGTTTTTGATGGCTTCCTTAAGAACTGTAACACTGTTGAGTTCTCTTACACAACACTCGATCAAGATGATGTTGTAACCAGATACCCTGGCATATTTGTGATAGCTGTGGATAGAGGATCTAACATAACTGGTTCTGAGTACTTTGGTTTGTTTTTCTTTTTGGTGATAACACAGTGAAATTTTATGGGAGATTTGAGTTTTTTTCACATGAGTGGCCACTCAGGTCAACGTGACTTTCTGTATTATGTATATTGTGTAGATTTATGTAGATCTGATGTCTATTTAATCACTGCCCAATTTAGATCTTAGACATTCTTGTTATTTGAGTGTGCATAACAGCCCTTTCAAGTGTGACCTTTCTGTTGGTATGTATCTTGGGAACAAAAGAAGAATTTCATAACGGACAGCCTTGCCATAATGAGTCATTATTTTTTTAAAAACACGCCAACTATCTTAAGCAAATGTCATAATATATATTCCATGGTCAGCACCCATTTGAACAAATTAAGCTGCATTCCACACTAAAAGACTGGTGTGCTAATACAAGAAGATGATTGTTCTAGTTGTTTCAGTGGGATTTTTTCACTGTTTTCTGTCCAGTCAGGCAAGTTCTCCCACATTACTTGAAGATGAAAAGTGATTAAGTTTGAAATAAATCAAGCTAATTTCACACAAATAAGCAAAACACATTCAACTACTGGGAATGAAATACATTTTGCTCGGTAGAGAGTTGTTGGTTAAATGAGATGAAGTTTAGGTGGCTTATGTTTCATAATTATTTATCTGTAGATTTCCATCTCATATTTAAGTTCATCAATTACTGATGAAATGCTGTTCCATTGCATCAGCTGAAAGCTCTGTACAACCAGCTTAATCCCCAGTTTTACTTTCGTGACTTCTTGTGTTGAAATAAGTCTCATTGTGTAAAAGCCCCTGGGAACATAACCTCATAACCTCAAATTAGTCTGTCTTACCACCTTGAAATGGCTTCCCAGTGTTCTAAACCTTCACGTGAATTCTGCTGACCATTTAATCTTGTCAAGAAAAGTGCTGGGATACAGAAATGCATATAAAGCATACAACTGCTGCAGCTTCTCCAGTTCAGATGAGGTTTCTGTATCAGTTAGGGTGCTGCAGCAGCTCTCCTGTTCTCTTCATTGGTAATAAAACATTGTCCTCACTGAAGTTAGCAGAAACCCTAAAGTTAAATTTAATTGGCATTACAGCCTGGCCCACTCCCTTTCCCATATGCTCAATGGGACCTATGATTTTGCATACTGCGACCTCATGAAAACTTAAATCACAGAGCATAAGTAATGGTGCAGGCATCCAGGCAAGAGTTACACTTAGATGGTGATCCTGCTGATGTGGATGGAATAGCACAGAAGGCAGTGACAGTCTGCACAGTTCTCTGTTCGTGTCATCTGTTAGCAAGATGAGATCTTGCTGTGCAATGCAATAGCCTTCTTCATAATCCCATATGGTACAGACGAGGTTTTAATGGTAAAGAGCACCTCTTAAGAAAAAACGGATTTTGTGGGTTTATCCAAGAAATAAAATTTTTATGATGTAGGAAAAATTGTTACATGGTATCATGAGCATAAATCTGGAAAGATGAAATAATTATAAAATAAGGGTTCAGTCTAGGGAGCTATAGCATGATTGCTCTGTCAAGACATTCTTGATGGCTTTTACTGCTGTCAGATTCAGATACAGGCTTTCTTACTTGTTTCTTTAAAAAGCAAGCCATTTATTCCTCAAAAGAACCTCTACCAAGCAGAAACCTGATTCTTGTATTAATACATAATACATTTATAATGTATTTCACCTGGAAGTGCTCAAGAGTCTGTTCTGGGATATCCTTTGTGTATTTCTTTCACAAAGGTACTTATTCTAGTTCTGCTTTCTTTTCCCCTTGCCATGAATCAACCAAGTTGTAAATAAATCATGCTTATTTCCATTAAACCCAAGGCAGCAGACCTATTAGCGTAATGAAATGCGGGCACATCCCCTGCAGAACGCACGGACGGGATCATGTGTTCTTATGCTCCGGCTCCTACACGCGTTTCCCATTCTCCAGGCTCGGGATGAAGACGGTCACAAGGATTTCGCTGGCGTTACTCATAATGAACCACATGTTAAAACCGGGGCAGCAAAATAAAGGAACGTCACACAAGCTGTGCCAAACCCCCCGTCTCAGAATCTCCCTGCTTTGCTGGCACCCCGATCCCTGCACACACGGGACCCTCTCAACAGCCCGGCCCTGCACTCCAGACGCTGCTGCGACATTTTTAGATTTCTGCCTCTAAATAAATCGCAGATTTTTTTTTTTTTTCCTTCGGTGCTCCAGATAATTTCAAGGACACCGTCGGCCTGAGCCTCCCCCGGCGCCGCCCCCGAGCAGACGGGCCCGCAGCGCACCTGCCGCCCTCGCTCGCCGCAGGCGGAACGGCCCCGGGCGGGGGAACAGCGCTCCCCGCGCCGATTCCCGCGGGTTTCCGCAGCGTTCGTGCCGCGGCCCCGCTTGTTTTCGCCTGGCCGCAAGGCGGGAGGGGAACGCCCGCCGAGGGGGGGAGCGAAGGCGTTCCCGGCCTGAGCCCGCCCGGCTTCCGTCCCAGCTGGTCCCTCCCCGCCGCCCGTCCCGCCCCGGCCGTGGCGTAGCCGGTCCCGGTTCCCGTGATAACCGCGAGCGGGGCCGGCGCCGCTCCGGGCGTGTGCGGAGCGCGGCGGGGGAAGCAGCGCCATGGGGGAGGCGG